>JAJPUD010027010.1:0-15950 GCA_023553655.1 Myrmecobius fasciatus
CTCAAGACAACCCTGAGATACCACTTCACACCTGTCAGATTGGCTAAAATGACAGGAAAAGTTAATGATGAATGTTGGAGGGGTTGTGGGAGGGCTGGGACACTGATGCATTGTTGGTGGAGCTGTGAACGGATACAGCCATTCTGGAGAACAATTTGGAGCTATGCTCAAAAAGTTATCAAACTGTGCATACCCTTTGACCCAGCAGCATTTCTATTGGGCTTATATCCCAAAGAAATCATAAAGGAAGGAAAAGGCCCCACATGTGCAAGAATGTTTGTGGCAGCCCTTTTTGTAGTGGCTAGAAACTGGAAATTGAATAGATGACCTTCAATTGGAGAATGGCTGAATAAATTATGGTATATGAATATTATGGCATATTATTGTTCTGTAAGAAATGACCAGCAAGATGATTTCAGAGAGGCCTGGAGAGACTTACATGAACCGATGCTGAGTGAAATGAGCAGAACCAGGAGATCATTATACACGGCAACAACAGTACTATATGACGATCAATTCTGATGGACATGGCTCTCTTCAACAATGAAATGTTTCAAACCACCTCCAATTGTTCACTGAAGAAAGCCATATACACCCAGAGAGAGGGATGCGAAATGTGGACCACAACATAACGTTCTCATACTCCTTGATTGATGTTTGCTTACATTGTGTTTCCTTTATCTGATATATCGTTTGTGTAGATAAGATTTTTCTTGCACAAAAATGATAAGTTTGGAAATATGTATACATATATTCGATTTGCCAATATTTTAACATAATTAACATGTAGTGGATATCCTGCCATCTAGGGGAGGGGTGGGGAGTTGGGGGGAAAAATTTGTAACGGAAAGCTATGTAACGGTTATTGTTGAAGAATTACCCATACATATGTTATGCAAATAAAATAAAATTTAAAAAAAAAAGAATACAATGATCACCTCCTGAAAGAGACCTCAAAATTAAATCACTAAGGAATATTGTAGCTAAATTTTGGAGTTATCGCATCAAGGAAAAGTTATTCCAAGTATCCAGAAAGAAACAATTAAAATGTAGAGGAGCCAAAATTAAAATAATCCAAGATCTAATGTCTTCCACCTTAAAGGATCAAAAGCCTGGCATATGAATTTTGGAAAAGGCAAAGGAAAATGGATTACAGCCAAGAATAAGCTATCCAGCTAAAAATAGGTTTATATTTCAGGGAAGAAGATGGACATGTAATGATATAGGTGAATTTCATTTATTTCTAATGAAAAGACCAGATCTGAACCAAAAATTGGACCTGTAAAGAAAGAACTCAAGAGAAGCATAAAAAGATAAAAAGGAAAGAACTCTTGAGAAATATATTTCTATTATGGGTATACTTAGAGAATGAGGGTATTATTTGATTTTATTTTTATAATATGAAAAAGAAACTAGAAGTTGAAATGTGATTATACTGAAAAAGGAGGTAAAATAAAGGAAATTGAACCTCACAAAGAAAACCTATTATAATTGAGGAAAAGAGAGGAGGTGGATGAAGATTGTGTGAATCTTCCTCTCAGCGGCTCTGAGAGAATATCAGACATATTTGGTTTCACAGAAAAAGTTGTCCCACTTTACAGGGAAGTGGGAGGGAAAGGGAGAAAAGAAAGGGAAAGACTAAGAGAAGGGGGCATGGAAGAGTAAGGGGAAAGGTGTAAAAAAGAGGGACGGGCTTTAAAGGGAGGGGACCATTTGAGGGAGGTGGTCATAAAAAGCCAAACAATGGGGAGGAGGGAAAGAGGAAAGGAAAGAGAAAAATATAACTTTGGGTAAACAAGATTGCAGGAAATACAGAATTAGTTATTTTTAACTCTAAATGTGAATGGGATGAACTCTCCCATAACACGGAAGCAGACTGCAGACTGGATTAAAAGTCGGGATTTTACAATATGTTATTTACAAAAAAAAAAGACATCTAAAGCATAGTGATACATAGAGAGTGACAGTAAAGGGTTGGAGCAGAATATAATATGCTTCAGGTGAACAATAACAACAACAATAGAAGCAGGCGTAGCAATCCTGATCTCAGATCAAGTAAAAGCAAAGATAGATATAATTGAAAGAGATAAGGAAGGAAACTATATTCTAGTAAAGGGTACCATAGATAAGGAAGCAACATCAATACTAAACATATATGTACCAAGTGGTATAGCATCCAAATTCATAGAGGAGAAGTTATGAGAGATGCAAGAAAAAATAGACAGCAAAACTATATTAGTGGGGGATTTCAACCTTGCTCTCTCAGAACTAGATAAATCAAACCACAAAATAAATAGAAAAGAAAGTAAGGAGACAAACAAAATGTTAGAAAAGTTAGGTATGATATATCTTTGGAGAAAATTGAATGAAGACAGAAAGGAGTTCACTTTTTTCTCAGTGATTTATGGAACTTGTACAGAAATTGACCATATATTAGGACATGATGACATCAAAATCAAATTCAGATAAGCAGAAATAGTAAATCCGTTTTTTCATATCACAATGCAATATAAGTCCAGGAGAAAATAGAACAAAAATTAATTGGAAATTAAATTATCTAATCCTAAAGAATGAATTGATGAAAAAGCAAATCATAAACACAGTCAATAATTTTAACCAGTAGAAAGTCAATAATGAGACAACATACCAAAATTTGTTGGATGCAGCCAAAACTGTTATAAGGGGAGATTTTTTATCTCTAGGTGTTCACTTGCATAAAATAGAGAAAGAGAAGATCAATGAATTGGGCTTACAACTAATATAAGAAAACTATTGAATTAATAATTAAAACTAAGAGGGGTTTATGAAAAAAAACAAAAAAAGATGTATTTAGTTAATTATAAAAAAGGAAAGAAGTAAATCCAATTGTTATTCTCAAAAGTAAAAAGGGAGAACTTTCCACCAATGAAGAGGAAATTAAAATAATAGTTAGGAGTTACTTTTCCCAACTATATGCCAATAAATTTGATAATCTAAATGAAATAGAAGAATTGGTTGTAGTATTTCTGCGTTTGTCTTTTGAGTTCTCTCTCAGGTGGTCATTGGTGGATTCTCTTTAACCCTCTAATTATATTATATATGGATATATATAGGTACATATATATATTTACTTTTTGAAAATGATATCTAAGCTTTTTCTTTGATCATAGCTTTCAAGTAGTCTGAGAGTTCTTAAATAATCTCTCCTAAATCTATTTTGCAAGTGAACTTTTTTCTGATAATACAGCTTATGTTTTCTTTTATTTTTTCATTGCTTTGAGTTTGTTTTATCATTTCTTGATGTGCCATGGAATCATTACCTTCCACTTCCAAATTCTAATTTTGAAGGAATTGTTATGTTCTATGAACTTTTGTATCTCTAATTCTATTTGACCAATTCTTGATTTAAGGTGCTATTTTCTTCAGTAATTTTTATGCTGTTTTTGCCAAGCTTTCAAATATATACTCATAATTTTCTTTCCGTGTTCTCATTTTGTTGTCTATCTTTTCTCTATCATTTTTATTCAGTTTTGATATTTTTTGCTCTTCCAGCAATTCTTATTATGTTTGTATCTAATTTATTTTTTTTTCCTTTGAGGCTTTCTTTGTAGCTCTTTTAACTACAGTGTTGTCTTCTGAGTACGTCTTGATCTTTCCTATTATCATAATAATTTTTTTAGTATTTACAATTGTTTTTTTCACTTCCCATAATATTTCTACAATGTGAATTTATGTTAAAGTTATGTTCTGTTCCTGACAGGGGATGGAGAAAGAGGTACTATCCCAAGTTTCAGGCTTTTTCACACTGCTATTTTCAGAGATAATTTTGGGGCTTTGGAAGTTTTTGGTCCTTCCAAGATGGTGTGATCTTGGGATATGTGTGTTTATGGCTTTGCTGACTTGGTCTTTGGCAGTTCCCAAAGCATTCATGAAATCAGTATTTTTCCCTCAGGGACCTTGCCTCATATTTCCTAAAAATGCTCCTAACCATCTTTGTACATTGATGCATAAGTGGACATAATCAATGGAACTGCCAAACATATTCCAGTTTTGTATCCATTGCTAGCATCCACTGTTAGCATAGAGGTCTCATGTAATTTCATCCCGACCAACTGTGAATTCTCTTCACCATTTCTGATTTGAGAGCTGTTAAAGTTGCTGCTTTTCTATCATCACTTCACATTTTATCATTGGTGTTGCATCCACATGAACTCAATCACAAATCACAATCTAACGTCATACGTTTTCTTGCACTCAAAAAAGGTCTCATCCTGAACTTGTGTTGTCTCTGCTACTACTGACCAGTAGTGAAGTCTTATTTTAAACTTTTTAAAGGGAAATGATAAGTTGGCTGATTGTTCTGTCTACTTTGCTATCTTTACTCCATCATTGAAAGTTCCATATAGTTTCTTAATTACATTTCTGTTTCTGTTCTTTTGTGAATATTTTCATTTTTTTCTCTATTGAATCTTTTCTTTACCACGATTGTACCTAATTCCCTCAGGTGAGATTTTTAAAATTTATTTTTAATTTACCAAAGAGTGCTGCATCCTATGTCATATTTTCATACTATAAAACTGCAGAATATTAGTACTAACAAGGTAGGTCTTTCTTTTTGTTGGAATATTATGATGAAAGTAAGTTTTTAAGTTTCCAGAAACAATTTGGCATATTATTCTACTTTTTAAAATGTTTGTATCTTCCTGTTCTTCTTTCTTAAATTATCTATCTATCTATCTATGCTGCAAAACACATTTAGGCTATCCATCCAAATGCATGCCATAATCTATGCAATAAACATTTTTCATCTATTTACCTCACCACACCAAAATATTTTTATTATCTCATTTATCTTATGAATAAATAATTAATTGCATATTGATTCCCAAAGTTTGTGCACTCAATAATAAATCATGATCTTATTTTGTTTTCTCCGTTGGGTGAGTGCATGTCTGTGTGTTTCAACTTTCTTTAGATCCATAGCACCTAACACAATGACTAGCAAATAACTTTATACTATGTGCTTAATAAATATTTGTTAATTGATTACATGCCATCTCTCTCTGGTTGGCAAGTAAGATAAGTATTTAACTTGAAGTGCCCCTGTAAGGAACTTTTCTATGAGTGAAGACATTCCCATGTGGAAAAGAAATGTACTTATCTGAGAATATATTAGATTATACTTGCCAAGTATGCCAGATATATTATTGGAATCCCACAGAGGTTAGTTACATCATGTTAGCAAATTGCAGTCAGAATCATAGTCAAAGGGATAACATGGTATGCAATGTCCAAAAAAAATAACTTATTTAAGTATTTTGTTTCTGGAGAATACTTAAGATAATATATTTCTTCTTCTTTTACTGATGTGGAGGACTTGAAATGTGAAATATAGCATATGGTGTCAGAGTTGCTTGATAAGTTGTTTGATTTCTGCTAAGCTCTGTTATTTCTTTTTCTCTATGTTTTGGAACAAATCATGGCTTATATGATGTGTTAGCTGGGAGTAATACATTGCCAAGGTTTTAATTTTAAATTATGATCCTGATAGTTCTTTTAATTTTAGTTTTAGGCAAAAGCAATGAAAGATTTTTACTTTTTCATTTGGACTGGTCCCTTGTGGTGTTGTAGTGACTTTGCTGATGGGTCAACTTCTTTATGGGCTAGATTAATTAGATACCACATGTATGCAAGCATTGACTAATGTTTCAGTTCCTCATCTACTCCTGATACATCTGGGAGCTCTAGATTCTAATGGATCTTTTATGCTCAGCAGTCATTGGGACATAGCAATATTGAAATATGTATCTCTTAAAAATCACAAAATAAGATCTAAAATATATTATCTGAGATAGATGGAGAAGAAACGGGAAATAAATATGCTATTTACTCTCTTGGCTCAACAATTGCAATGGAGAAAAATTGGGAATGGCATTTAATTTTATGTATATACTATTTTCTGACTAAGTGCCACCTACATCAACAATTCCTACAGATCTTCAAATAAGGAGAAAATTCATCATTGCATAGGGCTAGTTATACTCAATTCTGGCATTAAGCAGCCTTATCAATATGCAAACATTTTACATTGAAAATAGATTGATAAATAATTGTATCTGTTCTGTATAATCCTCTGGAATAATAAATATGAACATGCTTTGTGGACTGGATATTAAATTACTAGATAATGCTCTCATTTATGAAACTAACTTTTATTTATGTATACCAATGTTTTATCCCTCAATATATGTGCTAAAGTCAGGGATTATTTTGATTCTCCACATGCATATTCTGTGTCTATAGTGGTATATGCTAACTAATGAGAATAACCCTTGTAGATTCAGAAATAGTGTGAGAAAAGCAAATGCTTAAACAAGAATTTTATTATTGACTGCAATTAATTTATAGCTTCATAAAGATATGAAAATATTACCAAACAAATTTGAAATAAGCATTTTCTATATTTAATTATCAATATCTTCCTCCACAAAAATATTACAAATATTTCAGGAGAAGAGATTGCCAATGTTCTATATATATATATATATACATATATATATATATATATGTACATATATATATATACACATATATGTATATATATATACACATATATATATGTATATATATATATATATTTAATCAATGATATGAACAAATCTGAATGTACTTTGTTTAAATTCAAAAGTCAATTAAACATGAAAATAATATAATTAAAGTGATGGCATAGTTAAGAATGGAGAATGAGAGTGAATAATTGCTAGTGTATTTGAAGTTTGCATTAGTCTCTATTCAACTTTTTCTCAAACTTGGAACAACCCAATTCGACCGTGCTGAATGTTCAATGGCTTCTCAGAATTATTCACACAGAATCATTCCCATTAATGACTGGCATCACAATTTTGACTTATTCTGTTTCCAACATGGATCATTTTATCTCTTTATAGAAAACCTACTATCTACCTGCACTCCCTGAATTCCCTATATTATTATCAAACTGTGCAGACATCTGCTCAACTTAACACTATCGCATCATAGAACTCATGTTCCTATAGCCATGTATATTTTCTTCACTTATTCATACTTCTTTTGAGTTTATGGAAGGCAACAACCATGGTTTTGTGGTTCTTTAAATTGCAAGTATTTAGTGCATGGTATGGTAAGTCTTTAAGATACTTATCAACTGATTGCTAAAAAAAGATTTAGTTTAGAAGGCAGAAAGAAAACATGACTCTCCCTTGTGGCTCCATGTTTGGCAGGTAAATGCTTTTGTTCTTCCCTAAGAATTGCTTGAAAATTTCCAAACATTTCAACATTGAGCCATTAATGTTCACCTGTTACATGATGATTACATGGATGAACTGCAAGTATAAGGTGAATCTAAGCTAAATTGTTAAGTGATGATCAAAATGATAATAGAAAGGGGCAAATACTATAATTCAAAATAAAAGAAGTGGGCTATTTCCACAATGTTATCTGACATCTTTATATTACCGTAAAAGCCCCAAACATGCAAATAGTACCAAGGTTTTATCCTTAGCTGTTGTCAGTATTAGAGGAGCAGACAAATCTGCGTAGATCTAGAGACAGATTAGTCTTTTATCTTTCAAATAGTGAAGTACAAAGTCATAATGCCTTTATCCTATTATGTTAAACAATACATTTTGATTTTATGATTTATTTTTAATAATCCATCATATTAAGAAATGTCTATAAAAAGTACAGATTTTCAACAGTATTATAAATTGTCTTTCCAAATAATTCAATTTAATAATTAATACTCATATAGAATGATATATACTAAAAATATTTCTATTTTTATAAGACAAAAAAGGAAATTTTTATATGAAAAAAATATCAACATACTAAATCACTTTTAGTAGTTCTAAGGAAATACTGGAGAACAAACAATATAATGCTCAAACTCTGAAAATAATATGTAAATGCATATCTCTGTTTTTTTAATATGTTATCTTATAATTTTAGTAAATGTAGTATTCATATACATAAATGTATATTTATATTTGTATCTACATATACATATCCATGGACCATTCATCCAATGGAAAAAAAATATTTCAAAAATCACATCATGTTCTCACTTATTGTAGTAGTAACCTAGGTTTGAAATTCACATTCAAGTCTAGTCTTAAAGTGGGTGGGTACAAATTTATTACTACTTAGAGTTTTGTTTTAAACAAGCTATAAGAAAAGAGGAAATTTATAGCATGAAAGAAATGCATAATTAACAAACCCAGTGATCACCAAGACAATATAAGAAACAAACAGATAGCATATAATATACCTCATCACCATTATGAGGAATCACCAACATCTGATTTCCTTTAGCTAGGATAAACAGGGTCAAAGCTATTCAGTATCTCAAATGGCAGACTGCTAGACAAGTAGCATCAAACTTCCTAACAATTCTCAAAGTCCCCTTCCACTTAACAGTTTTTATAGGCTGAGAACAAAGAATGCACTATGCTAAATGTTCTCATTTGATGCCCTTGGGATAGAGCAGCCCCCTCAGGTACAGAGATGTTCTACTGCAAGAGGTCCATCAAAGAGAGTATTTGTTTATTCCTTTAGGAGAAGTATGTTTACTCCAGGAATTGGCCAGGTTTTTGGAGTTAACATAATCCTGCCATAAAGGATATTCATTAATTAAGGTACCAGGAGGATGGGCAATCCTCCTAATGCCTTCTGAGATTTATCAGGTAGCTAGGACTGTATTTCAAAGTTCTCAGCAAACAAATTTACACAAAGGCATGCCTGAGACTCATTATGATTCTTCACTAGGATTCCCTATACTTATGTATCTAATTTTCGGTTTTAGTAAAGAATGCATAGCACAAATTCATTTTGTATACACATGTAATGTATAAACATGTACATATATATAAACATATATATATACATATATATGTGTAATGTATGCATGCATATGTGCCACAGTAATGTTGTTATAATTTCCATGATATAAATTACAAGAAATGATTAAAAAGACTGAAGGTTTATAAATATTTTCAGTAAACAAGAATAGAACTTGTTTTCCTACAACATTGTTTTGATCAGAGCAATAGAAATAATAGAAAAAAGTACTTACTGAAACAGAGCTGGAACTTCAGTTACCACCTTAGCTGATTGTAGTCAGTATTAGGTTGAAATATTTAGAAAATATAGTTCTCTAGGATAACATTCATAACATTAAAAAAAATCCCAAAGGCTGGCCTTTTTACAAGAAACTTGGATGCCAAGATGTAGGCTGGAAATAAGCAGAAACAGCATGCTCACATCCTGGTGAAAATTTGCTTTCTCTAAAAACCTTCTGCCACCAATGAAAAGTATCAATACAAGTGAGATGCTAGAGGAAAAAAAAAAACAGGAAATTTATTTAAGGCAATTGTAGTTATTCTTAAGATAGTTGTGGTCTCCCAAAACCAAAAGCAAATAATTATCATATAACGTTGAAAAGTTTCATTATATTTTTGCTTATTTTTCACTTTGAAAATATTTTAAATAGTTTGGGAAATAGCCATATTCATGTATTAATTTCCTGAAAGTCACATACTATGAAAAGTCTTTTAATGTTATTTAGTAATGATATTTTATTTGCATTTTCAATCTTAATAATCAGTCACTTCTTATATAACTTGAGAATATTGATTTTAATTAACTAATAGGAAATTCTAGGTGTTTTTCATAGCTCAGACATTAAGAAAAATTTTCTATAATAAAAAACTGCAGGTCATGAGATTTTCCTTCTCCTTTTCTTTTTTTATGCTATTATCTTAATGTTGTTGTTCTATGAGTAGTTTCAAGTCACTAAATATTATTCTGTGTTAGCCTAAAATATTAGTTTAACTCCTGAAATGAAGGGAAGATAGAATAAAATGAAAGATTATCTGTGACAATTAATATCTTTTTAAGACTTTAATTTAATAAGAATTATATAATAATGCTGCTTTTGATAGTTACAGGCAAATCACAGCTTCTTTTACCCTCCATTTCCTTAATCTTAAAACAGGTGAATTGGAGCATTCTGTTCATATCACTTTTAACTTCAAGTTAGTGACTATATAGTTCTAGGAAATAAAGCATACAATATACAATGATTCTATATTGAAGGTGAATTCTATGCTAAGGAGATAGAATTATATTAAATAGATAATGAAGGATAATGAATGTTGCTGGTAGATTATATGTGTGAAAAAATGTTTGATTTGTAATTATCATGAAGAATAAAATGGTGGAATTATGAGTAGTAGAAGACTAATTTAAAAATATCTTTATAGTTTGATTAGATGTTACTTATATTCAGCACTGTAATAGTGGAAATGGGAAAAATGAGGAGTGAAATTCAAGATAAATTATTTCTACTCAAGAGATTCTAGTAAAATTAGAATTGATCAATTTCTTCATCTTTTTCAGTGCGACAATAATCTGTTTGGGAGTTCAAACATATTATACAGGATTTTTAAGTGATCTGAGACATGTGATTCTGCCTCCAGAGAGAAAACTGATATAGTTTAACTTTTTGAGTACAGAATTGTGGGCAGCTCCTAATTCTGTCATACATATTTTTATAATATTATGAATTTTGAGAGCTGGAAGGAACCTTACTAATTCAGCAATATTAAGTTGTATTTTTTTTCTCCTACTTTCAGAAATGATAATACAGGGTACTGGAGTGAGAATTTTAATGGAAACTATAGTGCAGAGCTCAGGTGAAATTGTGAGGCTATGCCCTTTCATATTAAATTGATTAATAGGCTAAATACCTTACATTTCCTAAGTAAAAAATGTCTAAAGGTTAGAATCCAAGGAAATATGGGCCAGAATGAAGATATTACAGTGGACCAGAAGAGTATGTCATTTTTGGCTACCCCTCTAGTATTCTTGGGTATGACAGAAATTCTCAATACAATAATAGTGTCAGCTTTAATTTTTGATTTTTATTACTTTTGTGAGTATAAGCCAGAGTCATAATTTTATAATACATTAGCTCTAGTATAAGAGCAGAATATGTAATTGGATTCTTCAAAATGTAGAAATGACATTTGTGTTTTATTTCCACACTTGCAAATTTTTTATGTTGCTTTAAAAAATGTCCCATTATCTCTTTCATGCTGTTTTACATTATTTGTATCTGATGTTTTATTTATATTTATGCTTATTTTGGAATATAACAAAAATGTATGATAAATGCTCTAATAAATAAAATGTGGGACTGCTTATAGTGTAGAAGATGTTTCTTGAGAAATGAATCAAACCCTGAGCTTTAAACTTTGTCTTTATTTGGCTGTAGGGGATGTGAATAAAAGAAGATATGACTTTAGTGTTCTGGAGATCCAGAACAACCTTTCCTTCTTTTTTCCCCGTGGAAAATAAGTACCCAATTTGCAAGCTAAAGTAGTAAATATGCGTTTGGTGCATTTTGGAAACAAATGTATGTGACATATATAATAGTAGTGCCTTGTTGTATATAGATTATAGGATAAAAAAAACTGGCAGAATACCCCCCAATCTATATACAAGCACTCGACATATAAATGAATAACTCAAAGAAAAGTATCTGTATGCTGGTTATCCTTTGTTCATTATACCTGATAATTTCTAGAAATGTCTAATTTGAATAGAAAGGAGAAATCCCATCCCAAGATTGTCTCTTTTCCACTTTTGTTTAGAATCAATACAATAGTCACTATTTTCTAGTCACTTAAAATAATTTATGTTTCTCACTTTTCACTTCCAAATTTCACCCATGATCAAGTGATAGTCATTAGTGCCTACTTTTTTATTTTTTTTTAACTACTTGTAATTCTCTGATGCACTTAGGTTGAATTTGGATATTCTTTTCAGGGCAGCTATGCTAAATGGATGCCTTCCTGTGATTTAATCGAAAGACAGCTTTGAATACACCAATTTGAAAACTTTTTTTAATATTTGAGACACTGAAAAATATACAGAAAAGTTCAAAAAATTTCTCTTCCAGAAATATAAGTCCAAGTTTGAAAAAGAAACAGTCTAAAAGAATTGTGCAACCTGGTAAAATCTGAAAATTGGATCCCTGTGTTAGAGAAATTTTTGGCCTTCATAATAAAGCATAAAATACATATATGTTGGTCATATAAATAAGGATTTATTAAAAAACAACATAAAATATTCATAATTATCAACCCCTCTTACTTCATATGCTTAATATTTTACACTTGGTATCTCACTAGCTTGTTTTTCTTAATTTTTGCCCCTCATTTAGAGTGAAGTTTAAGTTGCTAAAGTTGTTTACTTTCTAAAAGTTTAAAAATTATTCCATGGAAGAACAAAAGGTCAAGGATTTCAAGGGAATTAATGAAAAAAAGAGAGATGAAGGTGGCCTTGCTGTACCAGATATAAAACTTTATTATAAAGCAGCAGTCATCAAAACCATTTGGTAATGGCTGAGAAATAGAGCAGTCGATCAGTGGCATAGAATAGGATATCAGGACAAGCTAGGTAATAATGTTAGCAATTTAGTGTTTGATAAACCCAAAGACCCCAGCTTTTGGGATAAGTACTCACTATTCAGCAAAAACTGCTGGGATAATTGGAAACTAGTGTGGAAGAAATTGAGGCTGGACACACACCTAACACCACACACCAAGATAAGATCTAAATGGGTTCATGATCTAGATATAAAGAGTGATATTATAACCAAATTAGAGGAACATAGGATAGTTTACCTGTCAGACCTGTGGAGATGGAATAAATTTATGTCCAAAGAAGAACTGGAACGCTTAATTGAACACCAGATAGATAATTTGGATTATATAAAGTTAAAAAGTTTCTGTACTAACAAAACTAATGCAGGCAAGATTAGGAGGGAAGCATCAAATTGGGAAATCATCTTTACATTTAATGGTTCTGATAAAGGTCTCATCTCTAAGATATATAGAGAATTGTCTCACATTTATAAGAATTCAAGACATTCTCCAATTGATAAATGGTCAAAGGATATGAACAGACAATTTTCAGATCATGAAATTAAAACTATTTATAATTATATGAAAAGGTGCTCCAAATCACTATTGATCAGAGAAATGCAAATTAAGACAACTCTGAGGTACCACTACACACCTGTCAGATTGGCTAAAATGACAGGAAAAGATAATGATGAATGTTGGAGGGGATGTGGGAAGACTGGGACACTGATGCATTGTTGGTGGGGCTGTGAACGGATCCAACAATTCTGGAGAGCAATTTGGAGCTATGCTCAAAAAGTTATCAAACTATGCATACCCTTTGACCCAGCAGTGTTTCTTTTGGGCTTATATCCCAAAGAAATCATAAAAGAAGGAAAGGGCCCCACATGTGCAAGAATGTTTGTGGCAGCCCTTTTTGTAGTGGCTAGAAACTGGAAACTGAAGGGATGGCCATCAATTGGAGAGTGGCTGAATAAGTTATGGTATATGAATGTTATGGAATATTATTGCTTTGTAAGAAACGACCAGCAGGATGATTTCAGAGAGGCCTGGAGAGACTTGCATGAACTGATGCTGAGTGAGATGAGCAGAACCAGGAGATCGTTGTACATGGCAACAACAATACTATATGAGGATCAGTTCTAAGGGACATGACTCTCTTCAACAATGAAATGCTTCAAACCAATTCCAATTGCTCAGTGAAGAAGGCCATATACACCCAGAGAGAGGGATGTGAAATGTGGACCACAACGTAACATTTTCATGTTCTCTATTGATGTTTGCTTGCATTGTATTTCCTTTATCAGATTATTCTTTCTTATAGATACGATTTCTCCTGAACAAAAAAAATGATGTGTGGCAATAACTATACATATATTCGATTTAAGTATTCTAACATAATTATGATGTAGTGGATATCCTGCTATCTAGGGGAGGGGTGGGGAGTAGGGGGGAAAATTTGTAACAGAAAGCTTTGTAAGGGTTAATGTTTAGGAATTACCCATACATATGTTTTGCAAATAAAAAGTATTAATAAATTAAAAAAATAAAATAAAATCATTCCATGGTATAGTAATTGGCCACACAAAAGACAGCATGGAAAAGGAGGGAAAAACCTGGTTTAGTTATTCATTCTCAGGAAAATGAGATCAATAACTAAAGAGCATACCAAATCAAAGCATTTTATATCACAAAAATATATTCTGAATATGTTTTTTCAAGTGCCATGATAGAACTTAGAATGTCTAATAAATTTCTGAGCAGCTAGTTTCATGATGATTGATCTTTATAGTAAAGGTTAGGTACATTATCTTATTTGATACCCACAAAAGGTTTAAATACCTGTTGTATTTAGGAGGATAATGCAGATCTTTGATTCCTTCATTGCTTCTGGAAATTCATTATAAAAATTTACTCAACAAGCAAAACTCACCAACCACAATTTATTGGGTTAAAGATTTTTCCTAGGAAATTGAGAAGTGAATTTCCTAAATTTACCCAGCTAATATGTCAAGAAGCAGGCTATGTTCATCTCAAACATTCTTCAAGATAGATCCATTATTTATATTTGTATGCTTTATATATTAGACAGATGCTACAATTATTATATTGCTTATTGTAAAAATAAGAAACTGCAATTCAGGAAGTCTGAAATTCTTTCAGACTCCCATAGCTAAAAAGATAAGAGGTAGTATTCAAACTGTTCCCTCTTTCTGATTCAAGCCTATTGTCCTCCACTAAGGCCTACATGGATGAAATGAAGTCCTTAAAATCATAGAGAAAATGAATTGCCAAGATGGAGGAGATCAGACAGGACTCTCTGTATCTTCCTCTAACCTTCCCTCATACCAACAACAGATCAAGCCGCTAGACTGGTTTTGAAGTCAAAGAATCCACAATATGTGGAGTACAACACATTTCTAGAAGAAGATACCCTGAAAGAACTTCAAAACAGGTCTGTTTTAATTGGGCAGGGGTGTGGTCTGCCAAACCCAGACGGCAGCACAGGGAGACTAAGGTAGGGAGCTGGAGCAGGAATCTGGAGAAGGAGTCAGAGCCTTATGGCTTCCATACAACTGGGGGTCTTCTGAGGACCTCTTGGGCCAATCTGTCCTGATTATAAGCAGGTGGTTTGGCAGAGCTGCCTTTTGTGGGGGGTAGATTGTGATTCACTAAACGCTTGAAGAGTGCAGGACCTAGCTGCCAATACGCAGCATTGTAAAGCAATTAGTCAATCAGCAGAACTGCCCCAGGGGAAATTAAAGCAGTTGTCCCTCCTTTGCCTTGAACAGACCTCATAACTTAAAAAAAATGAATAAAAAAACCAAAAAGTGCTCTTATCATAGACAGCTTTTATGGAGAGAGGGAAGAACCTCAAATCCTGAGGTCCCTAAAGGCAAAGCAGCTCCAGAAAAAGCCCCCAAAAGACATATGAACTGAACCCCATGTCACAAGACTTTCTTTGAAAATTGCATAAAAGGGGGGCACGGAGCCAAGATGGCGATCTGCGGACAGCTTTCTCTGTGAACTCCTGGGACATTCCCTCAAACTCAGACAAAGTAAGCCTTCCAACTGGTTTCTAAGTGAGAGCACTGCCAAGCATTTGGACTACAACGCACTTCTATCAAAGATCTACCGTGAAAGAACTCCGGAGAAGGTTAGCCTCAGGGGAAATCGGCCGCTGGTTGCGATCGGACTCCAGCCGGGGCAGAAGTCAGGGCTGTGATAGAGGGGCGGATTTTGGGCACCCAGGAAGCCCCTGGGAGACGCCTGGGCCACTTTGCTCTGCTTGCAGGCAGGTGCTTTGGCAGATCTACCTTTGGAAAAGGGTAGATCGAGAGCAGCTGAAAACGTGGTCCTAGTGCGAATCTAGCCCAACCAGCCTCAGACAGGAAGACAACTCGGAAAACTGCCCCAGGGCAAATACAAATTGTTGCAGTTTTCTCTGGTTTTGACCAATATACCAACTTTAAATCATGAGCAAGAAGCAGAAGAGAGCTCTCACCA
>JAJPUD010027011.1:0-15948 GCA_023553655.1 Myrmecobius fasciatus
AAGTTTTTTATGAGTGTTTCCAAGAAGCCTCTTTGCGCTTGTGACCAATTCATATCACTCTGAGATTTCTTTTGTGAACATTTTGTACTCATCTGAGTTGGTATTTTGGTCTCCCCTATCGCCACAGTAGTTTTCACGGGTCAAGGTTTTTTTTTTCTGTTTCTTTGCTCATTTTCTTTCCTTATCTTTTAGTATTTCCTCTTTTTTTTTTTTTTTTACTTTTTACTTTTATGGTCAAGCTCTACTCCTGGGGGAAAAGGGTATTGTCCCAAGCTTTTTCTGCAGCTCTGATACTTGGCTTTGAGCACAGGAGCCCCTTGTGTTTGCAGTAGGTACCTTTTCTGACTCTTTCCAAGAAACAGCTTAGTTTCCCAGATTTTGCCTTTGGAGCTAGGACTGGAAGTTACTCTACTGATCTACTATTCTACTGAGTCAAGACTGAGGGTGTCAGTTACCTATCTGCTGTGATTAAGACCCTCTCACTGGCTTTTCCAGAGTCTGTCTGAACTTAGATGAACACCCTTCTTCACTCCAGTGATACTAACCTTTCTTGAAGTTTTTCCAATCTATCTTGAACTGGAGAATGGTTTCATTCTGTCAGACACTTTCAGAGGCTTGGTTTCCTGTGGTTTTCATGGGAAACTTGGAGGACATAACCTTTTTCCTGGCTTCACTTCACCATTTTGTGCCCCTCATATTTAAAGAACCCAAATATTCCCTTTCTTGGAGATCCTTGAATTTTTAAGATATTATTGTAAGAATAAAAGATAACTTTTCTTTTCTGATATCTTTTCAATTGCTCATCAAGAATCAGAAATATAGATATATGTCAAATTAAAATTATCAAATTTATTGTATACTAGATAGATAGCATGCTGAATTTGAACAATGCAAAGAAAATAATTGAAATCAGAAGACTTAGGTTTGAATCCTAACTCTGATGACTAATCAATCATTATGCATTTATTGAACACCTGCTATATACCAGCAATGCTAAATTCTAGAGTTAAAAAGATTCCTACCCTTGAAGAACTTACATCCTAATGAGAGAGAAAACACACGAGCAGCTATGTACAGATAAGCTATAAACAAGCTAAGCAGAAAAATAATCGATAGAAAGCAAGTCATAAAAATTATGACCTTGGGAAAGTTCCCTGGGATGAAATTTCTTTATAACTAAAATGAACAAACGCCCTCTAGATTCCCTTTAAGTTCTTGCTCTATGATCCTATGATGTGTAATTATAAAGACCTGATTTTATATTGTGTCTTTGACATTTAGATATGTGAATAAGTCACTTAATTATTTTAAATCTCAGTCTCTTCTTGTGTAAAACAGGGTAATATTGTCTATAAAAACTACCTTCCAAAGTAGTTTATAAGATTAATGAATATACTACATATACATTTTACAAACTTTAAATCATTATATAAGTATCAGTTTTTATTATTTCAATATATTTGTTTCTTACATATAGTGATGTGTTTTCTACCAACTCCAAGTGCTTGATTGACTACAGTGATTGGGTTTCTTTTCTATCTTTTATCTATCTTCTTTGCTCCTCTTCCTAGATTAAGATGCTACTTCTAGACCAACAGTAATGGGTTATATATTTACACTGGCTTATTTTCCAGTAATGGAGTGAAATCTGAACTGATTTATTTCTTGCTTTGTTTCCCATATGATAATCAATCTATATTTTCACAATAGCTATACATGGAACAAATAAAAGCTAATTAGCCTACAAATGGGCTTAACCTAATGACTTAGTCTTATTAGTGCAAATCTTGAGAAATCTGAACAACCTACTACAGATTAAACATTGAAGTAACAAGAAAGGGGATTAAAGCAAGGGACTAAAGATGCTGGATAGTCCTAATATTTTAGACAGAAAAATATAGAGAAAGTTGTCTTTGCCCTGTGTAATCCCAACCTTCTTTCCCCCAGAACAATCTCATGCTTCCACTAAAGTCTAAACTAAAGAAAGTCAGATGGAAAAAGCTAGTTTTATTATACTTCTCACAAGTGCATTGCCTATTTTGTTTAGCCGTAATACATGGAGGCATACATTTCCTTGTATATCTGGCCTCATGAAGAGTACTATGTTGTTCAAGCTGTTATCAGTTGATATTGCTTTGCCACAATTTCATTCTTGCCTTTCTAAGGAATCTTCCCCTCCCTTCTCCTCTATCTTTTCTTCTTTGTCCTCCACAACCCCATGCTACAGCTCTTATGCCCCCTGAGCTACATTCATATATATATATATATACAATATATACATATTGTGTGAGTATATGTGTGTGAGCACAAGCATGTGTATGTGCAGGAATCAGAGTTGATTTAATGAAGAACATCACCGTCAGATGTTTTTTTTTAATTTTAATAGAATTTTGCCATATGGTTCTAGATGAATCCTTTATGAAGACTACAGAGGGAAATATGTTTGTCTTTTCAATCCAGTTATTGAAGTCCTTGAAGTTCAAAGCAGGTGAAATAATAACATATTCCTAGCACAGATTAGTCATTTGTATCCAAACATTTCAAAAAATAAACAGTGGGAGGAAAATAGATGTAGACTTGTTGCCTCTATTCTACAAAGTTCAATATTTAGCCCATTGATTGACAGCTTTTTATCATCATAATCAATATGGATTGTTATAAAGCTATTGATCTTCCTTCTGTACCTCTGTAAATTATGTTGCTTTCTTTTTTTCTTCCCCTTCTCATATTTTAATATTTATTTTGTATGCAGGTATTTCTGGAAATAGTATAGTCCTAGACAAAAGAATGAACTAAAGTAGGTGAGAGAATTAATGGGGAAGATTACTGTTGACTTAGATTACGTGAAGAATTTCTTACCTGTGTTATTATACCTAGGAGGTTTGTTCTCATACTCCTGAATTTGCAGATGAAAGCTGGAAGTGTTAGCAAATGGAAGGAATGAGAAGACCCCAAAAGATAATGGGGCTGATTTTAATTTGATGTAAAATAATAGCAAGATATTCAGTCTTAATATTGAGTTCAAAATATTGACTTGAATTTTATCAAATTGATATGACTGTTGCATAGACTATTATACTTATGTGATTGATTTTTGAACCCAAGTCTAAGACCTACTATTTCCCCTATGAATTTCCATCTTATTAGGTCCATTGTTCTTGTGGGATCATAGGATAATAAATCTAGAATTTCAAAGCATCTTATAGCCCAAGGGTCTAAGCCCTAATTGTTTAGAAAAGAAAATGGAAATAGAGAGGTTAAATGACTTGTCCAAATGTCACTTAACTACTATGTGTTTGAGGTAAGATTTGAACTCAGGTTTTCCTGACTGGGGAGCTACTGCTTTATCTACTACCCCAATATTTTACTGGAATCTGTAGTCCCATTCATTAATGATCCAGCCCAACATTTTGTCATCTCCAATTTTGAAACCTTTAATAGTATTCTTTTTATTGATTGACTGATTGATTGATTGATTGGTGACACAGATCTGGAGTTTCAATATATTGTATAATCAATATGATTAAACAGCATGATATATCAGTCAAAGAAGCTAATTCAATCTTAGACTACATTAAGAGAGTCAATAGCTAAGACTATGGAAGCAATAATCTAAATTCAATTTAACAAACAACTATTAAGTACTTACTCATGCAAGGCTCTATACTAGGCACAGAATGTGCATAATTAAAAATGAAACAGGTCTTACCCTTGAAGATAAGATTATAAATCATATAAATGGTCAAAGGATATGAACAGACAATTTTCAGATGAAGAAATTGAAACCATAGCTAGTCATATGAAAAGGTGCTCCAAATCACTATTGATTGGAGAAGTGCAAATTAAGACAACTCTCAGATACCACTACACACCTCTCAGATTGGCTAAGATGACAGGAAAAGATAATGACAAATGTTGGAGGGGATGTGAGAAAACTGGGACACTAATACATTGTTGATAGAATTGTGAACTGATCCAACAATTCTTCAGAGCAATTTCGAACTATGCCCAAAGAGTTATCAAACTCTGCATACCCTTTGATCCAGCAGTGTTTCTACTAGGCTTATATTCCAAAAAGATCTTAAAGGAAGGAAAGGGACCCACATGTGCAAAAATGTTTGTGGCAGCCCTTTTTGTAGTGGCTAGAAACTGGAAACTGAATGGATGCCTGTCAATTGGAGAATGGCTGAATAAACTATGGTATATGAATGTCATGGAATATTATTGTTCTATAAGAAATGATGAGCAGGAAGATTTCAGAAAGGCCTGGAGAGAACTGATCCTAAGTTAAATAAGTAGAACCAGGAGATCATTGCACATGGCAACAACAAGATTATACAATGATCAATTCTGATGGACGTGGTTCTCTTTAATAATGGGATGATTCAGATCAGTTCCAATGATCTTTTGATGAAGATAGCCATCTACACACACAGAGGTACAAGAACTGAATATAGTTCACAACATATTATTTTCATTCTTTTTGTTATTGTTTGCTTGCATTTTATTTTCTTTCTCATTTTTTCTGATCTGATTTGATTTCTCTTGTATAGCAAAATAATTGTATAAATATGTATGCATAGGATTTAGCAAATAATTCTACCATGTTTAACATATATTGGACTACTTGCCATCTAGGGAAGGGGATGGGGGAAAAGGGAGAAAAAGGTTTTGTAAGAGTTAATGTTGGGGCAGCTAGGTGGCACAGTGGATAGAGCACCAGCCCTGAAGTCAGGAGGACCAGAGTTCAAATCTGGTCTTAGACACTTAACATTCCCTAGCTGTGTGACACTAGGCAAGTCACTTAACCTCAATTGCCTCAGCAAAAAGCAAAAAAAAGAGTTAATGTTGAAGAATTATCTGTGTATATGTTTGAGGCAAGATTTGAATCCATGTTCTTAAATCCAATTCTAGTTCACTTTCTACCAAATTACATGCATTATGTTCTGCCTTAGTTAGACATCACTTTTAAGGAAGGGCCATGGCATTATATCTAGAGTAGAGAAATGAAGATAGAAGGATAACTGGGAAGTATAGTGTATGGGAATAATTTGAAAGAATTAGGAATTTGTAGTTTAGATTAGAGAAGATTTGGGTTTATATAATGGTAAACTTGAGGTGTTTGAAGGACAGTCGGTCATGTAAAAGAAAGAGAAGACTTTCTCTGCTTTCTCTGGGTCCAGGACCAAAATTAGGAGCAATGAGTAGAATAGGGTATGGTTTGAATTCAATTAAAGAGAAACCTCTAATAATTTTAGCTATTAAGAAATAGAATAATCACTAGATGGGTTCTCCATCACTTGAAGCCTACAAGAAAAAAACTACTTAACACCTGGTCAGGGATTTTCCATAGGGTATTCTTCAGTTTTGTTTAAACTAGATGAATCCCTGAGGTCCCTTCTAATTAGGTCAATCTGATCAGTTGTTAAAAGCTGACTTCAATTATGTAGAATATGACCGCATGTCCCAGATTTCTTGAAAGAAGCTCTATTTCGAGAAAATAAAATATCATTTATTGAGATTTTCCAAACAGGGTATTCTGATTTTCCATCCATAAAATATACCATATGTTCTTTTATGAAGGGAAAGTTCATTCATGAAGAAAAACTATAAGAATAAAAAGGGATGGATGGATCAGAAATTTCTGCCTCTCATGTCCTGGCATCAAGGTGGAAGGAAATAGCTAGAAAATAGAACTTCTATTTGCAAGGGTTGAAAGAAGGTAGTACTAGATTCTTCCCACAATTAAAGCTCAGCATAAGGTACTGTTTAAGTCTTGAAAGCCAGAAGTGGAAGTTGAAAACTTCACATTAAAACAAATGAAGTTGTTTTCATTGATCTTCCATATGAGTAGAATTTTTCTTTAACCTACTCAATAATAAGAATTTGATTTAATTAATTCAAATCAACAAACATTTCTTAAGAATCTAGCATGTACCAGGTAGGTAGGGGAGATAAGAAGAAAAAAATCCCGGTTAAAGTGGCATATATTTCTCCCTAGGAAAATGGTTAAAATATATTGTATTCATACTTATGCAAATGCCACATATAAACAAAGTTGTCTCAGAAAGGGCAAAAAGTGCTAATGGGGGAAGGAAGGATGTATCAGAAAGACCTCAAATAGGTGATCTCACATAAATTGTGATTCAAAGGAAGGTTGCAATCCATTGGGATGAAAAGAAGAAGAATTAGCATCTCAGAACTGAGGGACCACTTATGCAAAAGCAGAAATGAGGGATAGAAAGCCTTGCAGCAAGACATCTATAACTTATTCTTCACAAAAGGAGCTGCTATTGAGCAGAACATCTTTTGAGTAAACGAGATGTGTTGCCCACTATTTTCTGCCATTCCCGAGTCTTCCAGTCTCAAGAGAAAATTATTTTCCCTCCAATACAGTGAATCAACCACCTTTTCCCTTCATTGTTGGCAAAGCCACTAACTGATGCCATTACAGGTGCTTGTATGTATAATGGGCTGGATGTTGAAGCATTAAATGAAAGTGCAATTTCTCATTCCTACTGGGCATAACAGAGCCAATTTGGATTGCAAAGACCACACATTCCTGCTAGGTCTCCAGGGAGCCTGTGGCATATACAATGCAAATCAGCTCTATAGAAAAATAGAGCCTGACCAGTGCCAGCACTCATTTCATCCCATCATTTCTATTGTGGCACATCAGCAGCAGATGTTTCTTGAGGTGACCCCTGATGCATACGGGCAGAAAATGTACCTCCTCCTTACATAGCCTGCATCCAGTCTCTATAGCTGACAGATTTGACAGACTGATACCAGTTGGCACCTTCTTGGTGCCAGATTGGAGCTAGTCCTTTCTACTGTCTTTGGGGTCCATAGTGACTGCAAGTAAACTGAGAGCCAGAGTGTGTCTTATTCTTGGCTGCACAACCAAATTTCTCTTTGCTACTGTGCTGGTATTTCTAATTTCATTCTGCTCACTGTCTCACAGCTTACAACTGCAAACACAGTCTTGAGTTCAATTTGATTGATGGACTCAGGTGTTAACAAGCATGTATGTACAAGGGGGTGGGGTGAGTGGGATGGAGGTGAATTATTGTAAATGTATATCTGAGCTCCTTTCCTTATCCTTTATTAGCTCTTCCTCCTCAAATTATGGTGTGAATAAAGTCATTGGTATACTTTGAAAACAAAAGACAACAGAATGATTATTTGTTAACATAGGATACCTCCTAGGACAGTGTAATCTTCTTGAAGGCAAAGATATGTGTGTGTATGTGTGTGCATGCATGTGCTCAACACAGCAAAGATTTTTTTAAAAAGAATATGTTCATGTAAATTCTAGTTGGATTGGAATGGATTATTGATTGGCTCATTTAGCTACTAAGTAAACGTGAATTTAGATGGGTGCTTATTTCCTAACTGAGTGAGAGATCATATTTTTGGGAAGGTTTTCCTGCTCTGTTCAATTACCTTATATTTCTAGAAATAGGTTTTAATAAGTAAGGAAAGAAGTAGCTCATACTTCACTTCCTTTAAGAAGATTAGTCATAATAGATTAACTCTAATCCAATGATTAATCCTTACCACATAGACTCTCAACACTTTTAGCATTTTATGCATTATGTTAATTTGCATTTATTTACATGGTGCATTTAAAGGATTTTAAACAATTTAAAACAGTATTTATTTTATTTTGTATATTTATGTTATAAATAATATATTTTGTTATAGAATATTTTACATTATCTGATATTTATTTTATATTTTTATATCTTCTATCCAAAAGTTACATGAGAACAGAAACATCTTTTTTTCATTTTTTTATTAAAGTGTTTTTATTTTTCAAAACATATGCATGGATAATTCTTCGACCTTAACTCTTGCAAAACCTTATGTTCCAATTTCCCCCCTTTCTCCCACCCCCTTCCTAGATATCAAGTAATCCAATATATGTTAAACATGGTAAAAATATATGTTAAATCCAACATATGCATACATATTTGTACAATGATCTTGCTACACAAGAAAAATCAAATCAAAAAGGAAAAAAATGAGAAAGAAAACAGAAATGTTTTCTTGAATTTATTATATAGAATAATCTTAAACGTAAACCCTAATATAGGACTAGGTACACTGTGCTTTCATTAAATGCACAGTGGCCAAAATCTTATAGAAAAATAGATTTTTTAATAGTCAATATAATATAGATATTAAATGGTAACATGAAAATCACACTTCTATTCAACAAACATTAAGTACCCACAATGTGCTTATTTTCCTGGTGGGTTAGTGGTACAGATTATAACAAAGATCAAGAGAAAATAATGTGGACAGTAGAGTTGTGGAGGGAATACTAATTAGCAAAAAAAAAACTTTATCTTTAGAAGGTTAATCACAAATAAAGTAATAAAAAGAGAGAGAAAATGTAAAAACCACAAATTGAGATCTGGACTTATTGAAAAGAGATCAGGCACAGAAGTAGGAACACATCACCTCAATTATCAATTGAATCTTCCTTTTCTTTCTTTTTTGAAATTTGTTCTTTAATTAATTTATTTTAATACACATTGTTTTATGAATCATGTTTGGAGAGAAAAATCAGGAAAAAGTGAAAAAACATGGGAGAGGAAAAAAACAGAAGAAATGAACATAGCATGATTACATTCAATCACAATATTTCTTTTTTCTGGATACATATTACATTTTCTGTCTAAAGTCTATTGGGATTGTTTTGGATCATTGAATCACTGAGAAGAACCAAGTCTTTCAAAGCTGATCATCACACCTTCTTGCTGTTATTGTGTACAATGTATTTCTGGTTCTGCTTGATTTTACTCAGCATCAGTTCATGTAAATCTTCCCAGTTTGTTCATCATTTAAAAAAAAAAACTAATACATTACCTTCATATACTACAAATTATTCAGTCATGCCCCAATTAATGAGCATCTATTCATTTTCCAATTCTTTACTACCCCATAAAAGAGCTGCTACAAATATTTTTGCACATGTGGGTCCTTTTCTCTCCTTTATGATTTTCTTGGGATACTGATTCAGTAATTGCACTTCCGGAGCAAAGGGTATGCACACTTTTATAGCTTTTTGGGCATAGTTCTAAATCATTCTCCAGAATGGTTGGATCATTTCACAACTGCACCAACAATGCATCAGTGTTACAGTTTTCCACATCCCTTCCAACACTTATCATTGTCTTTTCCTGTCATCTTAGCCAATCTGAAGTGAGGTGGCATCTCAGAATTTTTTAATGTGCATTTCTCTAATAAATAATTATTTGCAGCATTGTTTTCATATGACTTTAGATGACTTTAATTTCGTCATCTGGAAATTGTCTGTTCATATCTTTTGACAATTTATCAATTGAGGCATAACTTGTATTCTTATACATTTGACATAATTCTTTACCTATTTTAGAAATGAGACTTTTATCAGAAATACTAGATGTAAAAAAAAAAAATTCCCAGCTTTGTACTTCCCTTTCAATCTTCTTTCTGTTGGTTTTGTTTGTGAAAAGCCTTTTTAATTTAATGTAATAAAAATTATCCATTTTGCCTTTTATAATGTTCTCTGGTTTTTCTTTCATCCTAATTTCCTCCCTTCTTCAAAGATCTGATAGGTAAATTATCCCATTATCCTAATTTGCTTATGGTATCATACTTTATGCCCAAATCATATACTCATTTTGGCCTTACTTTGGTATGGGGTGTGAGATGCAAGGTGGTACAGAATTTTTAACATAATATTTTCCGGATTTCCCAGCGATTTTTGTCAAATAGTGAGTTCTTATTCCAGAAGCTGGAGTTTGGGGCTTTATCAAATGCTAGATTACTATAGGCTTTGATTATTGCATGGTATATATCCAATCTATTCCACTGATCCACCACTCTATTTCTTTAGCAGTAACAAATGATTTTTATGACTGCTGCTTTAGAATATAGTTTCTGATTTAGTACTGTTAAGCAATCATCCTTTGCATTTTTTCCTTAATTCCCTTGATATTCTTGATCTTTTGTTCTTCAAGATGAACTTTTTCGTATTATTTTTTCTGGTTCTATAAAATATTTTTGGCAGTTTGATTGGTATGGCACCGAAGAAGACCAATTTAGGCAGAATTGTCATTTTTGTTATATTAGATTGGCCTAGCCATGAACAATTGGTATTTTCCAGTTGTTTAGATCTGACTTTATTTGTGTGAGAAGTGTTTTATAATTGTGTTTATATAGTTCTTGAGTTTGTCTTGGCAAGTAGTCACTAAAATATTTTATTTTGTCTATAGTTATTTTAAATGGAATTTTTCTTTCTGTCTCTTGATGGTGGGCTTTGTCAGTAATATATAGAAATGCTGATGATTTGTGTGGGGTTTTTTTTATATCCTGCAATTTTGCTAAACCTGTTAATTGTTTAGAGGAGGTTTTTGGATGAATTTCTAGAATTCTCTAAATATATCATCATATCATCTTCAAAAAGTGATAGTTTTATTTCCTCATTGCCTATTCTAATTCCTTTAATTTCTTTTTCTTTTTTATTGCTAAAACCCCCTCTGTTTTTAGACTATCAAGGCAGTTTTCTTTGATGATCTCGTGGAGAATGCTACATAGGCTTTTTTTGGATATGGGCTTCAAGTAAACCAATAATTTTTAATTTTTTTCTTCTATTTTCCAGTTTGAAATACATAGTATTTCACATTTTCTTCCATTTTTCATTCTTTTTAGTTTGTTAACTGATTCTTGATGTCTCATGAAGTCATTATCTTCCATTTGCCCCAATCTAGTTTTTAATGTGTGATTTTCTTTTTTGTATCTCTTTTTCCAATTGGTTCATTCTACTTTTGAGGTTGTTTTCTTCAGTGGATTTTTTTTTCATTTGGCCAATTGTATTTTTTTAAAGAATTGTCTTCCTGTTCCAAACTGTTGACTCTCTCTTACATACTTCTCATTTCTTTTCTCATTATTTCTTCTACCTTTTATTTGCCTTTAAAGAGTTATTATGAGCACTTTTGTGGACATTTTGTAGTCTTCTGAGTTGGTGTTTTGGTCTGCCCTGCCACCATAGTAGCTTTCTATGATCAAAGGTTTTTTTTTTTGTTTTGTTTTTTTACTTTTATGATTGAGTTCTGCCTCTGGGATAGAGAGGGCCTTGTCCTAAACTTCCTGTGCAGCTCTGATCCTTGGCTTTGAGCAGGAAGTACCCTTGTGTTTGGTGTTTTGCTCACAGTAGGGGGTAGCTTTGCCTACTCTTTCCAAGAAACAGCTTGGTTTCCTAGGATTTGCCTTCTGAGCTGGAACTGAAAGCTGCCCCAATGATCTGTTCCTCTACTAAGCCAGGACTGAGGTTTTCAGTTGCTGATTTGCTCTCACTGGTAAGCTCTCACTGGCTTTCCCAGAGTCTGTCTGAGCTGGGCTGACCACTCTTTTCACTCCAATGAGACTGACCATTCTTGAAATTTCCCCAATCTATCTTGTACTGGACAGGAGTTTCACTCTGTCAAACTTTGTTCAGAAACTTGGTTTCATGTGGTTTTTGAGGGAAAGAGAGAGCTTGAGCAGCTTCCTGGCTTCACTCTACCATCTTGGCTCCACCCCCATACTATGTTCCTTTTCTTTATTTATTCCTTTCTTCTGTGTAAATAAGAGATCAAGGGACTATGATATAGGAAAATATACAATAAACAATCACAACAACAAATAGGAATGGAATGAAATCAACCATGAAGATAGGAAGATAGCAGAGTGAATCAGAAAGCAAATTAGATTAGATCAGAAAAGTTGACCATATGTTAACCCATAAAAACCTTATACAACAAAAAAAGTAGAAATATAAAATATATTTTACTAGTAACACTGCAGTGAAAACTACAATTAATAAAAAGATTCTGAAGAAACCACACAACTTTAAATAAAAATGAGTTAATTTAATTCTAAAGAATAATTTGATCAAAAAGCAAATTATAGAAACAATTTATAATTTCATTGAAGAAAATGACAACAATGAGAAAACAACCAAAACACTGGGATGCAGCCAAAGAATATTTAAGGAAAATTATGTGCTTTTAAACACATTCATTAACAAAATAGAATAAGAACAAATTAATGGATTGCACATTCAATTTAAAAAAAAAAAAGAAAAAAACTCTTAGTAAACCCCAAAATAGAAATTTTGAAAATCAACCAAAAAAAATTGAAAAGACAAAAGACATAGCTATCTAATTGATAAATATATACTATATATTTAAAAGCTAATAAAAGTAGAGAAAACTTTATTCTTATTCTTAAAAGAAAGGAAACCCAGATTGCCAATATAATTTTTAATTCACAAAAATGAAGAGACAATAAAATCAAGGATCAGAGAAAATATTGCCCAATTATGTAACTATTAGACTCATAACTTAAATGAAATGAATAAATAATTATAAATATATAACCTCCTAAAATAACTTAGAATTAATACAGAGTTAAAATAACTCAATCTTTAAAAAGTAACAATTGAACAAACAAAAGAAAATCCCCCAAAGGAAAAAAGTAACCCAAGAAAAGATAAATTTACAAGCATATCTTATTAAATAGAATAATTTACTCATGTATTATTGAAAAATATTTATAAAAATAGGGAAGAGATAAAATGTTGTCATTATTCTTCTTTGAGCTAAATATGGTTTTGATGTCAACCAGTAAGAAATAATCCTGAAATATAAGACTATATTTTAACATAGCTAATTAACATTTTTTTTTGTAAAAACCAAAGTCCAAATAGCTAAAATTAGGAGAGAAAAAATATTAACTTGAAAAAAATTCCAACATATTCTCCTACTAAAAGCTTGATATATAGGATGTATAGGGAATATATACATATATATGTATAATATATATACATATATATTGTATGTATATATATACATGTATATGTAAACAAGAGTAATTAACTAAAATAAATTGTTTAAAAAGATGAGCAAGTAGTTCTCAAAAGAAGAAAGACAAACTATTAACAACCATATGAAAAAAATTTTCTAAATAGTAAATAATAAGAGAAATGAAAATAAAAACAAGAATGTATGATCTCATACTCATGAATTGGGAAAAGATAACAAGAAGGAAAAATGACTTGCTGAAGGAGGTACATTAGTGTACTTTGGAGAGAACTATGAATTTCTTCAACCATTCTGAAAAACAATTAGAACTTTTATTCAAAAGGTCACTAAACTATTGATGCCCCTTGACCCAAAAATAACCTTAGTAAGCAATACTTTAAAAAGATCCAAGAAAACAGGGGATAAAGTTCATTTGCATAAAAATAATTATAGCAATAGTTTTGTTGTAGTTTTTTTGTTTACATCTACTACTCTGCCTAGTTTCAACTCCAGGGAATGAGATATTCCCCCCTGGAAAAAAATGGATCACTTCTAAACCCACCACGTGTGCTACTAATTCAAGCTGTGATTGACACTGTCTTTCTTAGGCTACTTTCTCTTCTGTTTGGAGGATTGGAGGGCAGAGTATCAAACTTACAGAGAGCACATATTACATGCTCACCTCATTGTATTTTACATCTGTTACTCTGTCTGGTTTCACATTCATGGAGAGAAATAACACCTGGTGTCCCCTTTCCCATTGTTTTCCTGTCTTTTTTGTATATTCTTCCCCCTTTAGATTGTAAGCTCCTTAAATACAGGTACTGTCTTTATTAATTGTATCTCCAGCACTTATCACAGCACCTAGCATATAGTAGATACTTAATAAATGTTTACTAGATTGGATTAGCAAAGAACTAGAAACCAAGTAAATTAAGGTTTATGAATACAGTGAAATGTTAATATATTGTAATTAGCAACCAAAGTAACCAATTCAGAGAAACCTGAATATCTCTATGAATTGATCCAATGTGAAGAGAGGAAAAGCAGGAGTGAATACAATAATTATAATTTTGTAAAGAAAAATTATTGTGTGAGATTTATGAGTAACATAGTGACCAGAAGAATAAGGATGAAACACATTTCCCACATCTTGCTAGACAGATGATATTTAAATTTTTAAAAAATTTATATAAGTTTGAAGAGCAACAGTAAATATAAACATTTCTTTATACAGACCCTCCATAAAAATAAGTTTTTGTATGAAATCATGGAACTCAACAGCAACAGCTTTTGTTGTTGTTATTGTTGTTGCACGTTTCAAATTCAACATTTCAAATGCCCTACTTTTCTCTTTCTGCTTCTGAACTTCTCTTCTCTTTGGTATATTTTGTAATGATTCATTGATGCTCTTTTCTTTTTCTTTATCAGGAAGGTGGGGTATATCAACACTTTATTCACACTGAAAATATATGTTGCCTGCTATATCTCTATTCTATCATCTTGTTTTTGTTAAGTGGTGTCCATTTCTTTGTGACCCCATTTAATGTTTTCTTGGCAAAGACACTGGAGTAGTTGGCCATTTCCTTCTTCAATTCATTTTACAGATGAAGAAACTGAGGCTAACAAAGTTAAGTAACTTGCCCAAGATCAACCAGATAGTATGTGCATGAAAACAGATTTGAAATCAGGAAGATGATGCTTCCTGACTCCAGGCCTGATACTCTGTCAGCTGTGCCATTTAGTTGCCAGGATACAAGGTAGAGTGAAATAATTGCCATGACAAAGAGACCTGAAGAGAGAAAGACCACTTTCTTAGAGATGGGATGGGGTGGAATGATGGTAGAGAATAAAGAAAGTTATCTGTCACAAAGCAGATGGTATTTGATTGAGTCTTGAAGAAACAAAGTTTATTAGCTAGGTGGGGAAAGAATCAGAACTGAGCATTAGTATTTAGTAAAAATGAAATTCATTTTCTCATGAGGTTGAGTAGTCTTTAAACCAATGGTCCCCAGTTAGATGGCCATTCATTCATTTGATAAACATTTGTTGAGTACCTACTGCTTTCTAGGTAATATGAGAAAGAGTAAGAACAAAAAGACATGTTCTCTATCTTTATAGAACTTATAATTTAGGAGGGACAAAAACATGTACTTTTTAATAACCCCATATTCAAATAGATCTATGATCTCAATGATTTTAAGTTCCCTTCAATGATAAATATCACATATGATCTATGCTTGCCCATTCTGTCTAACTCTTATCCACGTCCTCCAAAAGTTCAACACTATCTAGCTTGCTAGAAGTATTTCTTATTTTCTTTCAACATTTTCTGGATACATTTTGAGTGTCCATCTACCTGACCTCCTAAATAGTTTCTCTGCATTTATTCTCTCCCCTCTCCAACTTATTTTCCATATAGGTATCAAATTGAGATTTCTAAAGTTCAGGTCTAATGGTCACTCCTCTGTTCCAGAAATTTTGGTGACTCTTCAGGGCCTTTAAGTTAAAATAAATCTCTGTTCACAATCTGATCATCTTACTTTTTCAGGCTGATTACACATTATTCCCCATCACAAATTCCAAATGTTGTTCTTGGTATGTGGCATTCCATGTGATGTTGCACTTTCTTCTACACTAAAATGGTTACCATATACTTATTTCTGTACTTGAAACCTAACTCCCTTAGGACTCAACTCAAGCAGTAACATCAACATTAGGCTTTTCCAGATACCCTCAGTTATTGTTGAATTCAACCTACTTAATTCTATAAAACTATCTCTCCCTCTCTCTCTCTCCCCTCTCCCCTCTTTCTCTTCCCTCTCTCTCTTTCTCTTCCCTCTCCCTCCCTCCCTCACCCTCTCTCTTCCCCCCTCCTTCTCTTCCTCACTCTCTCCCTCCCTTCCTGTTTCTGTTGTTGCTGTCTCTTTGTCTCTCTCTCTCTGTCTTTGTCTCTCTGTTTCTCTCTCTCTCTCTCTGTTTTTCTCTCTCTCTCTCTGTCTCTCTCTCTCTCCTCCTATAACCCTTCTATTTCATATTCCATTTCCACAAAATCTCTGAAGTAGAAAAATTATTTTGGGTTTTTTGTATCTCTCCCCTCTGCCCCCCAGTA
>JAJPUD010027013.1:0-15947 GCA_023553655.1 Myrmecobius fasciatus
GGGGGGGGGAAAGTCTTATTTTTCCCCGTTGTCTTTTTAGTGGTTTTCCTCCGCGAGTGACTAATTAATCTAGTACCTCATATATTGGCATGTCATTGAAACTCCTCTCAGTGCATTCAATGTGATTCCACAACCTCCCCTTCCCCCACCGCCATCTAATTAAATTCAGGCTCATAAATAAAACCTCAAGCCATCCTCATCAACTTCTTGGAATGAACATTAGCAAGCAACCCAGCTTTCTCCCCCACCCCCATCCCCTCTCAGCCAAGGACATCAAACTCATCAGGGTTAGTGAAGGAACATGTCTTGTGGCACAAGGATGCTAGGGAGCCAGAACTTTAAATTGAGAGAATAGAAGTGATTCCATAAACAGGGCAACAAGCACAAAATCTGCTAGAAAATGAGAACAGAGGCCCCTCACCAAATAAAGGAGCCGTCCTGTATCATAACAGTGTGTCAGTCTTTGGAATAGAAAAGACTGAGAATTCCAATAAGCATATGGTGAAGTTGGCACATCACTTGTTCTGGAAATAAAGCCCAGTTCTAGGATGGAAATTACTAAAAGTGCCCTCCCTGTCTACGCAGTTGAGAAATTAAAACTTTAGCCTGGGAAAACGGGAAAAAAACCCACATCTTTCTTAAAGTACATTTACTAATTAAACTTCAGAAAAATTAATGACCCAAGAACCTAAGTTTATTGGAAAGAGCTAGTCTTTACTGAGTATCTTTACTCTTGGATGTTAGCTAACCTATTATCAATTTTAGACTTAGTAACTTGGCTTGATTATTTCCTTCCACCCCATTCCACCACAGCAAAAGAAAAAGGCTGCCTCTAAAAACATGTGTTGCAGATAAGGTTGTTGGCTGTTTTTGTTTTGCTTTGTTTGTTTAAACTTTACCTTGCTTTCAGGAGAGAATCCCGAGGTTTTAACCTCACTCTTTTTTCCCCCTTTTTAATCAATAACAAAAGAAAAAAGAAAACACAGAAGGCCTTCACATTTGAACCTTTTCTCTATATATTTCTTTCTATTGCTACTTGGAGCCTATCTGAAATTATTTTTCAGATGTCACGAAGCATGATATTTTCCACCACTGAATGGTAGCATCAGAATACCACGGATTCCATGCCTTGGTTACTAGTCCAGTGAACTTTCCCCTTCTGAAATTCAGGGGTACTCGAACCTGGGGAAATTGACAACAACAACAAATTATCATTTGTTTAAGCCCCAAGTTGTATTTACTATTGAATTTTTAGTTTGGACAATTTTTATGACAATTGTTTCTCTGAGGGTGGATAAAATGTAATATTGTTCCTATCAATTGTGTAAAATTTATGCAAATATTTATCTTGGACAACTATTTTACACTGAATCATACTGGAGATAGCATTCATATTTATATAACCTCTTAAGATTTTAAGGGTCAGGAAGATTTTAGAAGAGGTACTGACAGTTACAAAAGCATGTGTGGAAAGAAAATAATCTTTTAGACATTTGAAGTGCGCATGTACATATGATCAATATTACCTCACAGCATAGAAAAAAATCTAGTATAGTTTTTAAATTTGAATGCTCTTTCAGCTCCTATAGTTCAGGTTTCAAACTTTAAATGCTTATTTTCATAAACTTCCATTTCTGAAGAATGTGGATCTTCCTGGTTTTACTGGCTGGAAAAGAGGAGAATTTAGTGTTTGGCTGAACAACCAGAGAAATAAATTCATTGGGAATGAAAGCCAGCTTTTATACGAGGTTCTTTAATTCTGAAATAATACTAGGAATTTTAATAATCAAGTAGATTGTTTAATGCTCAAGTCTAAATTATACATCCCACAAAGTATATGCCATCTAGTTTTGATGGAATATTTTCTCCGGAGGAAAACGGGGACTTTATTGAAATACTTTAGTTATGTTCAAGATCTCAAAGGCTAGGTGAATGATTATAATATCTCATAATGTAAATATTGTATATTAGTGATATCACAAAGCAATCCGATTCTTTATATTTTAATAGAAAGAATTAAGAAAAGTATTATTGCCAACCTATATCCAACGAAGATACTTAGAACCGCTTACTTTATTACAAAAGATAACTAACTGTAAATTATGATTCAAGGTATCTTTATAAAAGATGATGTGGGCAGTTTAATATATTTTTTCTATTTGGGAAGTTATAATTGATAAGTAGTTGTCTATGCCTTTATCAAGTGAGACACTCCTAATGAAATATGATTGCAAACTACATTATTCTATTTTTCTCCACTTTGGAGTACATATATTTATTAAATTAATGTTGATGGGGAATGAATTCATAGTCTCCAATTCCAGATGCCCTCTGAATTCAAAACCTGCAGTCAATAAAACAAATATCAGCCCAGCAGTACCACCAAGTGTGAAATTCTATTCAAAACGGAATGGTAGAAGCCATCTAAAATAATTAGACCATGATGTTTGGCCATAAGACATTGAAAAGAATTGGCAGTTTATTCTGGAAGCATTGTCTAGCAATCATTTTAACTATAACTATTTGCAGCTACAAGTTTGGGGTTTCGATTTGGGTCAAAAGAAAGGGCCTTTGGAACACTGTAGAAAGCCATTCCATGGTGGAAGTGAGTCAGCTATATGAATCTTAAAAAAGCAAGAAGATGTACTGTATGCATGCCATTTTTTTATAGTACATTCCATCCCTGATCAATAATATCTGTCAGATAGAGATGTATGAAAAAAAAATATATATATATATTTGTACATTTCAGCCACATACTTATACAATGATCTGTGCATTATCAAGCACTTACAGCCTGGTAGCAAGAGTTTCTGTCCAAAACAATTCTTCAGTATTTGGGGTTGCTGACAGATCCAAAAACATTACTTAATTACTCTGAGTTTTTAAGGTCTGCTGAATAAAGAAACGGACATCACAAGATTTGACCCTGTCAGAGAGCTCTTCTGGTGTTGCATATATTTAGAGGATATGGCACGTGAGAAAATTCAAAGCCTGAATTGCTTTGTAATTAATGCAGCTACAGCCCAGAAGGGATAGCCCCAGTGTGCTAAATGCCAAAATATGTCATTGAAAACTCCTCTTTGCATAATCAGGCTGCCCAGTCCTTTGTGACTATAACTTAGACTTTTAAAGCCCAGCTAAAATTTAAGTTTAACCCAGTTGATTCTATTGTCTGATGGAGACCAAAACTGTAAGAGACTCAAGATTTAGATTTTAGAAGTCATCTGGTTATGTTCTTTAGGGAGTATTTTTCTCCTTTTAAAAGATTTATATTTTTAATAGTAAATGTCAGAATAGGAAACAGGTCTTTTCTCCCCCTCAGTTTAAGATTAAAATGTTTTGTTTTTTGAAATTTGGAGAGTTAATTTCCTTTAATTTTTAGTTGATAAAATTTTTTAAAAGTCTATGCAATCTTGAGAAGGAGGAGATTCTCCAAGCCTAGATCAGAAAATGAGTGACACTACAAAGATTAAGAATAATAAAGACAAATAGTTTAATTGGGTTATGAGAGCCTTGAGGACCCCCTCCACGTGCTCTTTAATACACTTTGGTCAATGTCTTTCTTTGTGTCAATAGGAGCTCATTAAATGGCGATTCTGCAGACTAACTGAGCCATGCTGTATTAGTTCTTGCCAAAGCCTGACATTTTTAATACATTAATAATATGTCTGTAATGTAATGGAAAACTATTAATCACAACTGGTTATGCGCCAGAAATTTAAGCTATAATTGGCTGCTTCTTGTCAGAGATGTCTGTTGCTCAGTCCTACATTTGCCTAATATTTAAATATCTTGCACTCCTCTGCATTTTTTTCCTTGTCAGGGCACTATGGTAGATCACTGTGATAGTATATAATTCCATGTAATGACCATCATTATAACTGGGAGTCCTTTCAGTTAGAATTTCTTATACTGACAGGATTGTTGCATCATGAGACATTAATAAATACAAACCCTTGCCCTACCTTTGTGCTCATACTGTACATATAAATATGTGCATTTACTTTCTATTTTGGTAATTTAGATAGTGAGAGCACTGTTTGCTTTGCCTGAACAAAGCTTAGAAGTTACAGTAATTTGGATGGAAAAATGGAGAAAGGATAGAATTACCAATGATGAAAGGATAAGGTTGCTTGAGATCTTCTTGAAAACCAATAAAGAAAACTTTTGGGATAATTCAAATTTATAGTTTTAAAAGCCTAAGTTTGGTGTTTTCCACATATAAAACAAACAAGAACCACCACAATTCCAGCAAAACCAAACTCCAAAGCAGTTTATTCCAGATTCTTCAAGATAGAATCTGCAATTTTCACTAATAAAATTTTTCTTCATATATAAGTAGTTATATGGTTAAATTTAAGAATGGAGAGGAATAGTTTCAGGTCTAGTAGATTTGTCACTCTTGTATAGCAGTGCTTCTTTTCCTCCCTTTAAAAAATTTGTTAGTGAAGGTACTCACATAATAAACATGTTCAATGCATATATCTAAATAATGTTACTTTACATTACTTTTAACACTTTCAGAAATCATTAAATTGTTTGACAAATATGTGTTTTTAAAAACATTAACCTTGAGGCTGCTGCTTAGAAATGGGTATAAAAACAGAGAGAATCCTCAAATAGTCATAACACATAAGTCTTATTAGTTTTATTAGTTTAAGTTTTTTTTAAATGTGCTCTATACAAATTTTACTTTATCTTTAAAAAGTGACAAATTCAGATTTGTAGTTTATTCATGTTTAGACAAACTACTGATTATTTCTTCATGGAAATTCAAATATTCAACATACTTCCTAATAGAAAGTATTGCAAATTGCAGCTGTATGATAACATTTTATGAATGGAATATAATGAAAATTGCACTTGCATACATAAAGCAATTATTATAAATTACTTTGCTATGGAAACACTATTCAACCATCTGTTGGCATTTTGTAGAGTCTGTAGCTTAGTTCATTTTAAGATAGTGCATTATTTAAGTATGGTAAGCCCTCATATAAAATTGTTTTGAAGACAACTTGCATGTTTAAAGAGTGTTGTGTGGTTTTAGAGGTCTAAGATGTTCACAAAAACTGCATTTCGGTCCCTTTTGGATTGGAGAATAAAAATCATTTTTCTGGGTATAAAATTGCATATAGACAACAAATCAATTGATTATCTAACCTACTTCAGTGTTTTTAATTGCTCCTAGATCTAAAATGTAAATATTTGTTTGGTTTTGACAACTAGCTAGCTCAAAAGGAAAAAAAAAATTATGTTGGATTTAGGAACACCTTTGTGTCCAAATGTGAATTGTCAGTAATAGCTGTTAATTAAATCTCTGTGACATGGTAGACTTTAATTTTATTTTAGAATAAATGTCTTATCATTCTGCTTCATGACCTGTTAACTTGCCCTCTTCTATTTTTATGTGTATGTTTTAAATTGGGCATTTTACCACAGAGATCAAAGTTTTAGTAGAGGACATAATGTTGGCCTTTGGGACACATTTTCTATTCCTATTACAGAAAAGAAAGAGATGACAAGTAAAAAAAGCTAAGCAAATGGAAGATCCAAAAAGGGAAAAATTTGCTCTTCTAGGTTTATTTTTAAATAATTTCCAGTGAACCAAGTCTCATCTCTATCACTAAATACAACTAAACAAAAGATTCTAAGTTCTTCCAATACTAATGAGCAAATCCAAAGGGACAGCCCAGTGCCAACAATACTGTTTTTCATTCAAGCTAACAAAAGCTGAGCAATGTACAAGGAATTTGGATATCTTTAGGGCCCCTTTGCCAAAAAGACAAAAGGCATACTCGTAGTTGTCATTTCTTTGTCATTGTAATAAAAGAGCTCATTTTTCCCCATTGTTCTCTTTCAGGATTTTCCAGCCCTGCCAACTATAAGAGAAATGTTTAAATCTGGCTATTTTCTCTTCATTTAGCCTATATAGAAATATAATTTTTGAACAACAAAAAAAAAAACCCTCCAACAACATTGTAACTCACCTGCCACAGCATACATGTGCCTTTGTTATGGAAGAGTTAAATGCTTCATATCAGAATGCTTCCCAATGTGAATGATTTCTGTGGTTTGTTCATTCTAGCAAAACAGCCACAGTAAAGGTTATCCATATTACACCAATTTGCTTTCTATTACATCAAAACTCCCAAATGTCAACATATCAGACATTTGGTAATGCATTGATTCTGGGACAATAACTCTTACTCTTATTGTTTCTAAAAGGATGTTGGTGCCAGAAGAAAAGAATGATTGATGGGAAACAGACACCAGGCTGTAGACACTCATCATTTTGCTTCAGATACTGATTTATCAGCGAGTCTGGGCATCCCTTGTGAGCCGTGAACATAGAGGAGGATCACTCAGGGTTATCGGCAGTACAACTGAAGACCTACCACTTTGCTAAATTATCATCCCTTCTTGGACATCTGTTACAACGACAATAAGAAAAAAAATCAAAACACAACAAAGCAAGACCCAGCAATCCTAGAGATAAGTCTGGGACAAAGAAAGATCTTAGGGCTGGTTTTAAAGGCTGTCACATGAGTATGATAGGTTTCTACCAAAATCCTCATCTTACATAAAAAAGCACTATATTCTAAGACGTCATCACTCTGGGTTTTGAAAACTGCTTTGGGGCCACTTTGTGTGCATATATTTTGGAAAATATACAGACCAATATACATAAAGAAAGCAAAATCACAAATCTATCAACTTTGTTTCCATCCTGGTGAAGTTTTCAAAGGATTTAGAGATGTATTTGTCAAGATTCTTATCAATTCATGCCCTTTGGGTTACTGTGTCCTCAGTGATGCAGCATTATCCATCAGTGTGGGGACATTATGATGTGTGTAAGACTCAGATTTACACAGAAGAAGGGAAAATTTGGGATTACATGGCTTGCCAACCAGAAGCTACTGATATGACAAAATATCTGAAAGTGAAATTGGATCCTCCTGACATTACCTGTGGAGACCCACCTGAGACATTCTGTGCAATGGTGAGACAAACTTTTAAAAAGAATATTTCCAGGTTAAGTAGGGGCATGACCTATATATGCAAATGCTCAGACTATGAAGACATACAATAAGTGAAATCCTCAGGTAGCAGATTTGCTTTACAGTATAGCTTCACTTTACAAGTAGGCTTCTTGAATTTGGAATGATAATTTGTACAGTATGATGGACGCACTGAGAATCATGGTTGGCTTCCCTGGAAAACAGAGGTTTTTGCATTAGGAAATGTATTATAAGAAAGCTTAACTGAACACTCAGTTTCAGATCTGGGTGCCCTGAAAGGGACTTATTCTTTTTGATTAGTTTAATGTAAAACTCTGGAGATGGAATGGTGATGGTTAAAATACCTTCCAATATAATAATAGCAATAACAATAATATGATCATATAATAAGTTACCATTATAATAATTACGTAGCAGTAGTAGAAGTAGTAGTAGTAGTAGTAATAGTAGCAGCAGTAGTACCACTAGTAGTGGTAGACTAGGGCACAGATGGGTGGTGAGTAACTTTGAGTCTTAGATTTGATGTTAAACGGCTGAGTTTTTCCCCTCTCCTTGGGTTTATTTCTATAAGGAAACAGCTAGGATTTGGGGTAGTTAGTTAGTGATCCCTCTCTCTTCATTCCCTACAAGAGCTACAGAATCAAAAGATAGCAGAGTAATAGAACTGGCATGTCAGAAAAACACTTCTTAAGAAATGACATTTCTATCAAACACATAATTCTTGGAAGCCAGCAATTCCAAGGCAAACATTCAGATATGGGTTTGCATTTGGCAAACAAAATGACTTAAGAAATTGTTCTCTTCATTCTTCTAACTATTCTTTGGAGGATAGGGAATGGGAGAGAAAGAGAATAATGTGCCCTAGTGGACAGAATAGGGAATTTAGAGACTTGGATTCTGCTCCTGGTTCTGTCTTTGAATAATGGGATGATCCTGGGTAAATCATTTAATTTTTCTAGATTTCTATTTCCTTATTTTACAAATAAGGAGATTCACAGAATTTCAGAATTGGGAGGGCCACTGATGACCATTAATTCCAACTTATACCTATAAAATAATTCCTTCTTCATTGTTTTTGATAACAAAAGACCTCCAGTAAAATTTAAATCTGCTGTCTCTGGAGGCAGCCTATTCTATTTTTCTAAATGGCTCTAATTACTAATCAATCAACCAATAATCATTTATTAAACATGTAATATGTTCTAGGCATAGTTCTGGTAATATAAAGCCAAAAATGAAACATCCCCTGCCTTTAAGGAGCTTACATTCTATCAAGAAAGATATATCAAGAAAACATTTTCCTCTTTCTAGCATCCATTTATTGATTCTGGATCTACTTTTTAGGTCCAAGCAGAATAAAACCTAAACAGGTTTTTTCCATATGACAGCCTTTTAAATACTTGACCATATGCATTGCTGACTTCTCTTCCTCAGGTTAAATATATTCAGTTCTTTCATCTGATTATCATATTAAATGCTTTTGAGATTCTTCACTAACTTGGTTGCCTTCTTTCCACATATTCTCCAATTTATCAATGGTCTTCTTATATCATTTTAACTAGATGGTTTTTGGTCCTTGACAATTTGAAATTTTATGGTTTTGTGGGTAATTTTTAAAAATGGGGCATTAGGGTACCTATATTAGATTTTTTAAATAAAAGGCCAGATAGACAAATATATCTAAAAAGCAATAATATGTAGTGTGATGATGGAAATTAAAGGAACTAGGTAACTTTTTTCAGTATTATTACTTTGATTTATACCTGGCTTATATTTGATGTAGGAGATGCGATTCCATTTTCCTCCAACATGACGAATATGAGATGATGTTTTTTAATACATTTCTTACCTGACTTTATTGTTTTGAACCTGGCCTGGCATTTTCAGGATACTGAAACTATTAATCAAAGTAACATCTGTTCACCATCCCCAGTGAGTTAAATTAGCATAAGATCATCTTAGACCTAGCATTTCAGAAAAAGGCTTTTTAATAGGAAACAATTTTGAGCAATAAAGAGCATTTTCACCTGAACACCAAGGGCTTGCCATTTTTCAGGAATGCCTTTGGGGACTGGTTTGAATTATAAGCTGGACCTGACTTTGTAGAAAGCAAGGGAAAAAAAGGTTGGCTATTAGATGCCACTAGGACTAAAGTGCTTCAAAAGTCTAAATATTTCAAAAAGAAGACTTGTCTGTCTGGGAAACAGGTATGTGCTGAGTAAATAATTTGAAATACAGAAAAAAGAGATTTCCGTAGAAGGTGCTTATTTACAAAGAATTATAATTTTTTGTAAAGTCTGCAAAGGAAAAAAGAAGTTTGTAATTTTATAAAATATGTTTAATTGTTTCTGACAAAAGGTCAGAGGGTGGGTGCAAAGCATTATTGTGAACCTTGGAGAAATTGTATGGTATAATATCCAACTCCTTAAAGTGTAAGAAGGGTGCCCAGTAATGTTTCCTGTGATTCAAATATTCTATTCTACATAGTTCTTATAATAGCATGACTTTTTCAAAACTGTTGAAGAATGTAGACAAGAACAAAAATGATAGAATAGAGTTTTTCTTAACTGTAATTCCAAATATCATGAACCTGCTAGAACATGACCAGTGGGTGGCTTACCTAAGTACATCTGCTATCTCTAGTTGTTTCATTTATATAGCTCCTATGAGGGAAGCAGTGTGAAGTAGGGGTTAAGAACATTGAATTTGATATCTGGAGGATCTGTTTTCAGGGACTATTAGATCTATTATCTTGCTATGTTTACTTATGGATTTGAGAATAATATGTTTTCTCCTTGGAAAGAAATTATTTTTTTTGACCTAGTTTTCCAAACTTATCTTTCACTAGATTCATTTCCAGTAGTCTATGGGTTCTGACAAAAAAAATAATGAAATTAAAAAAAAACCCAAATATCAAACTTCAAAATCCTTATGTTGTAAGTGTGGGTTCACTATTTAGAAACCCTACCACACAGAGGATTTTATAACCATTAGAAACCAGGCCATCACTCAAGTGCCTATGTCTTCTGTGGATTTCAGTTAGTTTTTCAAGGAAGAGCACAGGGTTTATGAGGCATTACCTGTCAATGCTTAATTTGTACTCCTTAATATGCATATTATTGGCATAATGGATTTAATAATCTATCATCTAAATGAATACTTTGGGACTATTTGTATGCATGTTATAGACCAAGTCAATGATAATGGCTTAAATATAGGCACACAATTGTTCCTCTGCAATTCTGGCTTTTCCATAAAACTCTATAGCATAAGGATTCCTGACACAAGACCGTAAAGCTGTCTCAGGACTGTGCAGGCTCAGGCCTGCTTAGGTGCTCCTTAGCCCCAGGATTTATGGAAGTCAGTAAAGTCATTTGTGTTATGACTTACTCAGGCTCCTCACTTCTCTCCTTTCTGACATGCTCATCCATAACTGTTCCCTCAGAGTCATTATGGCCTATTACATCAATGTAGCTGCCATACACACAATTGTGCGTTTAGCCCCTCTATGTAAATATTTTGCTGCAAAGTAGTTTCAGAGACCACTTATCCAATTGGTAACACCCTTGTTAGCAGCAATAATAGCGAGTCCAAGGATCAAGGGGGCATTCTGAGAAAGAAAACTGGTAATTGGTCTTGTTTAGCTGAGTGTAGAGTCACATAAATAGCACGTCCTGGACTTATCCATATAGTGAATCAACATGTACGTAGCCTACTATGGTTGAGGTTCAACATTCCCAAACTAAAAGCCAGACTCAGAAAATATGAAAATATTTTGCAATTGTTATTTTTTTTACTCAGTCTGTGAAATGCTGGGAAAATAAGTCTTGTCTCTGTTATCTATTACTTGTGTTTCCTTTATTTCTATTAATACTCTTTTCCCAAGTGATTTCAGTCACTCTGAATGAGAAGTGTATTTATTTAAAATTGAAAACAAATGAGGAAAATGAGGCACTATGGGTAACTGGAAAGAGTGTTGGATTTGGGGCCATCAGGTGTAGGTTCATATCTGAGCCCTGTGTGACCTTGAGAAAATTACTTTAATTGAGTCTTAACAAACCTTGTCTATAAAGTGGGAAAGGGGTAAGATTAAATGACCTCCAAAGTGTCACCAGATCTAAATCTATGAACCTGATATCTCTCATAATTGATACTGTTATCAGTTAACTGAGCATTAGTTAAACAGATAGACTATTTTGCAAGGGCTGGAGCATTTAAAAATTGAGCTCATTCAATATAAGAAGTTGATTTTCAGTGTTTATCTCTAGAGAGATAGTTTTCCTTTCCACATGAAGGGGTTAAGGGCATGGCACCCCTGCAATCTGGGAAATCTGCATAAAATTTTGGACCCTTTCTTTGTAACAGAGAAGTATGATGTTTTTCTTTTATGTGATGTTTACAGTACCTTATTGTAAGATTTGGGTTAAGTATTTGGTTATAGGTTCTGTGTCCTCTGATGGTTGTTGAATATATGCAACTTATGCAAAACTGCCCCAAATTCTTATTTAGTTTCTTATGCCAGTCCATGATATGTTGAGACCTGGATGGAGAAGGTCACATTGTGAAAGAAATAATTATACCAGAGTGAAATGTGGACAACATCAAGAGTTAAGTGACTTGATTTCTAGTCTTGCTACTGTCTCTGACTCATATGAGAGGGACTAGAGTAGGGAGTGATTTTGTTTAAGATCATCTTTCCTATGTATACTCTCTAACATTCCTACTCTCACCCCCATCCCCACCCCAGCTCTAAGATTCTACTATTCAATAATCTTTGGTACAATGTATTCTAGAGAATCAATCATGCTATTTATACTTAAATTACCAGGGAATAAGAAAAAAAATAAGGTACTATAATAACCATTAGATGAATTGTTGAATGTACTGAGGAACTTATGCTTCTTTTTATTTTTATTTTTGAGGTAATCTGGGTTAAGTGACTTAACTTAAGGTCACTATTAATAAGGGCCTGAGTTAGGATTTGAACTCAGGTGTTTCTATCTGCAGAGCCAGTGTTCTATCCACTGCAAGGTGGATAGAATGGATAAACACTCTATCCTAGGTGCTCCAACTTATACTTTTTTTGAACTTTATATATTTCTTAACCAATTCCGGTTGTGCATAGAAAGCTATTGTCTGAATATGCATGTTGTGTGGAGGGTTACGTAGTGTGAAGACAGTGGAAAACATGCTGGATTTGGAATCACATGTCCTATATTAAAAACCTACTTGTCCTGTTTGTTAATGCTATGATCTTAAACAAACCATTTTACTTTTATGGACCTCCATTTCGTTCATCTGGAAATTAAAGGGTTGGATTAGTTGAGTTCTAAGATCTCTTTCAGCTCCAAATCCATAATTCTAAATTGAGCACCATAGTATAATAATTCCAACCATGATACTGAATATTAATGTAGATCTTATCCTTCATTCAAGCCAATTAAGAACACTAGGTAAGAGAACTGACTGTGTCAGAAAATTCAAGATCATTTTAGTGATGACAACATCAATTTGCATACATGGTGCTATCACATTATGAGCTTTCCTGAGATCTGAGATGACAATGGAAAGCCGGAGATTTGCTCTTTGTGTTTAGACAAACTTCTCTGTCACATCTCAATGCAACGCCCCAGTGGCTTAAAAATGGTAAAATTATCTGCAATTATCTCCAGCCTGCAGCTAATTTTCTGGAGAATTTAAACAGAAGCTTTGAAAAGAAGCCCACAGACTGGAGAAGTCTGTGCATTTATACAATTTATGGAACTGAAGTGCTGATGACAGTCGAAATGTGAGCCCCTGAGTGTTGCTGTGAATTTCACAGCCAATCAAAATGGAATTAGGAAACAAAGATTATTAAAAAGTCTTCTGTGCACATAATTCTGGCATAATATTATGAGGTGGACATTAAATGTTTCCCTTTGAGACTTTGAGCATCATTAATGCCGTGTGCCTTTAATTACAAGTAGGCTCATATGACTAAAAAAGAGCAAAAATAAAGCACTCTGTGGTGTAGTTAGCAAGACTGTTACAATGTTTGTGGAAATAATTAAAAGGGAGACTATTTTTCGAAATAACTCAGTCACAATTTGAAACAAAAATGAATTTTCTTGAGGAAGTCTACTAATGTATTCATACATATTCGATAAGCATAGCCATCAACCCTAATAGTGCTATTAAGGATTGTTCCTATGACATTCCTAAATCAATTGCCATTAAGGGGGAGGCAGGAGGTGGAAAACTTGGTTATTTTCATTTGTTCTAAATATTAGATGTTAAGCATATTTTCCTCTGCTAAAATGGAACTTGCAAAAAGTGCAGCAGATTAGAAACAGAGGAGAAACCATTAGACTTTTCTATTTTCAGAAGAATTGGATGACTTGAGGGATTGAATATTATATAGGCTATAGAGTTTCCTGCTTGAAATTGATGGTTTTGAGATCAGCTCAGGTTGCCATCTGGTGGCTATTTGGTTGCCTCTGAGAAATTAGCATTCTCATTGAAAAGGTATCAATAACAGTTTCCCTAAAACTGCATATGAAAGGGAATTTTCAGCAGACATTATAACTGTAAAAAAATAGACCCTATTCACATGTGATATCTTTCCAAAAAATGAGTAAACTTTTAAAGTAAGGGACAAAGGTTTCTTTCATTTGAATTGCTTTGTCCTTCATTATACCAGGACAATGGTGTTAAAACATCTGTCAGTTTTATTTTTCCCTCTTCCCCTCTTCTAATCCTTCACTAAAGTCACTTACTTATTGGCTTATTTTTTAAGAAAAGTTTCCTCTCTGGTCAGGGTATTCATATTTGAAAGCAAAATCTAAGTCCAAAGTATATTACTTCTTTGGAAATTGCAGAGGCAGATTAATTTTTACTAAACCACCACTTTCTCTTGCTCAAGAGCCTTCAAGGAGTCTTTCTTGCCTACTGAATCCAGAGAATGCTGTAACTAATAATTTTAGCATCCAAAGCAATTCAGTAGAGGCAAGGGTGTGCTATGTATGAGAAGGACACCATGAGGTGCCTGCTAAGGATTCTGTGGAAGAAGGGGGAGTAGCATTGTACCTGGTATGAAGCAAGAGCAGAAGCTTCCTGTTTTAACTAAGAATTTTTGTTAACTAGATGATGAGTTTAATTATTTCTTTGCTGCAGAGGGCATGTAAGTGAAATCAGAACCATGTAAAACTTCATTGACATGAAGCAAAGTAATGATTCCCCTCCCCTAGTTACTACTCTTACTACATGGACTAAATATTTCTATCTGAATTCTAAATGACCAACATAACTGTATAACTTTATTTTGCATAATTTCCTAATACAAACTTTCTATTCCATTCAGGCTATCTTGTTGCCTCCTTGCCTTTTTCTGGTACTACTCTGAATGCCCTTCTCTTCCTTTGTTTGTTTGTTTTAAACCATATCTAACCCATCCTTCAAGATCTACACAAAGTGAACTTTTCTGGCAAACCAGCCTATGATGATCTATCTTTTGCTTTTCTAATTCAATATTTCTCTGTGTTGTGTATCTATACCATGCAATTAACAGTATATGTTTTCTGATTTTCTTATTGTAGTAATATTTATCATTTTATTATATCAATTTGTCAATATGGTGTAGTAGTTAGAGTTAGCTCCAATATTTATTTTCTGGATGTGCATGGTTGAGTTCTTTAGTTTACTAGGGAATGACTGCCTCTATACCTACTTACTTTAATTATGGAGTCTTGATAGATTGTACATAAAGGTCATTTTTAACCCAAAATTTTACGTATGTCCTATGTCTTCTCTCTCAGCTGATTTAAATTCCTAGGAGGTCATGCCTTCTATAATGTGATATACTGTAAACAGAACTGGGCTTAGGCCCTGGATTCAAATTTGAGTTTTTTCATTTATTATTTTAGGCAAGTCATTTATCTTCTCAGGAACTCACTTTTCCTTAACTAAAATTAAGTGATTGAATCAAACCACAAAGTTCCTTTGTTGTTCACTCTTGTCCAACTCTATATTCCTATGGACAAAGTCCATGAAGTTTTCTTGGCAAAGATACTGGAGTGATTTGCCATTTCTTTCTTTATCTGTTGCCCATTTTCCAGATGAGGAATGAGGCAAATAAGGGTTAAGTGATTTGCCCAAGGTCACACAGCTAGTAAGTGTCTGAAATTGGATTTAATACAAAGGCCCAGTGCTCTATCCATTGTACCATCTAGTTGCCCACTATGTTCCTATTTGTCATTAAATCTGATTCTTCTTTTGTATCCCAAAGTGGCCAGAAGAATATTTGCTTGCTAATTCAACCTATACACAAAAGATCCTTTATTTTTTTCTCCATGTTTACAGCTTTCTTGATCTAATTTTATAATGAATGTATAAAGGCCTTATCTTCTTGATGTAAAGAAGGAGATTAAAGGTGTCATTAATCCCAGATCATAGCTTTGCAGATGGGTGGGACCTTACAGATTGTCCCCTTCATGATTAAACTGCTCTTGGGCATGCTGCATGCATTGTTGTCTTGATCTGGAAATATTTGGGAAAATCAAGTATATCACAAAATGAGAGAAGGAGATAAAACGGGCTTTCTCCTGAAAATGGACACTTGATTTTCTTTTCCTTTATCTTTATTGCAAGGCTTACTTTAGAAACATTAGTTATTTAACTCTCTTCTGTTGATTGTCCCGGTTCTAACTTCTTTTCTGAAGCTCGTTAAGTTATTAAAATAATAGTAAAAATGTTCTATATGGAGGATTTGCATATGTCACTATTTGGGGGTTAACCCAAACAAATATGAATGTTCCTTCCCTAGAAGAAGGTCCTCAAGGAGACTCTGCTAACTTTTCCATATCCTTTGCAGTGACTGTTACATTTGGTGACAAAGAAATAGTGATATCAGATACATGGGACAGAGCCTCCTGGGTGCCCCCTTCT
>JAJPUD010027014.1:0-15947 GCA_023553655.1 Myrmecobius fasciatus
GAAAAATGAGTGGGAGGAAGGGAAAAGTGAATGGGAGGAAGGGAAAAAAGGGAGTGGGAGGAAGGGAAAAAAGGGAGTGGGAGAAAGGGAAAAATGAGTGGAAGGGAAATGTGAGTGAGAGAAAGGGAAAAGTGAGTGGGAGGAAGGGAAAAAGTGAGTGGGAGAAAGGGAAAGGTGAGTGGGAGGAAGGGAAAAGTGATTCCAGAGAAAGTTTGCAGCTAAACCAAATCCTCCCTTGTGTGTGTAAGGGGGAACTGGAAGACATCGAGCTGGGGAAATCTGCAAAGCTTTTGACCACGCGCTCTTTGCAGCATCATGGACAGCGGGCCCAGCAGCGCAGACCCACATGTGCGGCCGGAGAAAAGCAAAGATGGACAAGGCGGAGGGCACCAAGTGGCTGAGGAGGCTGGAAGGACGGCGCTTCTCAGGGGACGCAGGGGTTCCTTCTCAAGGTCGTGTACAAAACCTCAGCTCTTACTGCCCCCCAAAAGGCAGCTAACAGCGCCCCTCCCTGTCAGTCTGTATGTCCAGCTTCACATTTGTGCAGAACTTCATGCGCTTGACATCCATATGCATCAAGGACACCTCGGCTTGTACCTGCTTCAGGACGGCAAGATGTCACCTCGTAGCTCTCTTCCAGCAAGATTATTCACCCTTCTCTTTGGGTCGTGACCATCATGCACACGTGTGCTCATGTAAGGTGTCTGCAGGTGCACCTGCATGTTCACGTGTATCTGTACCAGTGTGAACACTCATGCACAGTGCACCCATGCATGCTGTCTGCAATGTGCAATGCACGCTCACATGTACACACACATGCTTATCTGCACACACATGCTCATGCACAATGTGTCCACACATTATACACACATGCTCATGCATGCACACAAACACGTGTAACTGTATGCTCATGTGCACAATGCATACCTGCATATGTGCACACTCAGCACACGTGTGCTCATGCAAGGTATCTACAGGCACATCTACATGTGCATATGTGCATGAACACATGTGTATCTGCACCAATGTGCACACACATTCATGGTGTCTGAACATGTGCACATGCATGTTCATGCACACACCCACTTATCTCCACACACATGCTCAGACTCAAGTGTTCACACATCATACACACAGTCATACATGCACACAAGCACACAGTGTAACTGCTCATGTGCACAATGCATATCTGCACATGTGCACCCACACACGTGTGCTCATGCAAAGGTATCTGCAGGCATACATTCATGTTCACACGTGCATACACACATGCAGATGCACGCACGACCATGCAACACACTCTCACACACGTGTCCACACAGTGCACCTGCATGTTCATGCACACACAGTGTGTATCTGTATCTGTGTGCACACCCACGCACATATGTGTGCTCGCAGTGAGTGTCCCCATGTGCGCATGTCTGTGTGCATGTGTGTGGAGGGGGGCTGCAGGACGGCTCCCTGGGCCTCGCTAACCCCGGAGGCCACCGAGTGCGACCATTCCATGGCATGGGGCAGACCCCGGCAGGGCCCGAGTGCGAGTGAGGTCCGCAGAGTCTCCTTGCCGCAGTTGTGTGCCTGTTCGGAAGTAGCCTTCGGTCGGGAGGATGCGCCAGGGCCCCGCGTCCCGACTGGAGCCCTCCTCGGTCCCGGCCGCCTCAGAGGCCAGGCAGGCAGGAAGTCCCAGGCGGCCCCCCCCCCCCGCCACAGGGGCTGGGTCCACTCTGACTGGGTTGGAGGCGTCCCGGGCTCCCTCCTCGGTTCCCTTGGCGGGCTGGCAGCAGGGGAGCCCGGACGAGCCCCCTGGCTACTGGTGGCGGGCGGAAGGGAGCGGGCGGTTTCCTGCTCTGGCCCTCATTGTGTGTCCGGGAGAGGCTTTGACCCAGTGGGGCTTGGCAGGCTGAGTGGGACTCGGTGGGCCTGATGGGCCTTCGCGGCGAGCCGAATATGGGCTTTTAGCAGGATTACGGGCTGCAGCTGGAGACGGGATTCCTTTCCAGCTGAGATGGCCGCCCGTCACTAAGGGCCGGCCCGGGGAGCTGAAACTCGAGCCCGGGAGGAAGGGGGGCTGCCCTGGGCTGGGCTGGAAGGTCAGGCCTTGACAAACACACTTGGAGAGCTGCCCTTCTCCGCCTGAGCGTCGCCGGGGGGGGGGGGAGGTGACCCGGCTCCTCCTGCTCCGGGGTCCCACTTTCAAGCTGCAGAGCCTTCAACCTGGGGGTCAGGAGAGCCCAGCTCCGGCCTCCATCTCCTCATGGGTGAAAACAAGGGACTTGGACTGCCTGAACTTTGAACCCTGCCTGGGGGTGAGCTGAGGCGTCTATGCTGACCTGAGGGACTGCTGCAGTAAGAGCTGGGGAAAGGAAGATGGGGGATTTCAGGATTTCTTCTTGTCTTCTTCCTCCTCCTCCTCCTCCTCTTCCTCTTCCTCTTCTTCCTTCTCTTCTACTTCCTCCTCTTCCTCCTCCTCTTCCTCTTCCTCCTCCTCTTGCTCTCCTCCTCTCCTTCCTCCTCCTCCTCTTCCTCTTCCTCCTCCTCTCCCTCCTCCTCTTCCTTTCCCTCTTCCTCCTCCTCCTCTCCCCTTTCCTTCTCATTCTCAGGCTCCCTCAAGGTAAGTCTCACCAGCTCAGCATTTATCAAGGACCTACTATAACAAGCACGGGGTGGGGGGGGCTGTATCCAAAGGGAATGGCCCCTGCCTTAAATGGAGGGGGGATGGTATATGTGCACTAAGTATACACTGAGTGTATGCCAAGGGATTCTGTGAGAAAGAGAACATTATTAATGGGCGATGGGGGTGGTCAGTATGCTTTGAAGGGTATTAGGGACTCTAGGAGGTAGAGGAGCTGGGGGGGAGAGAGAGATCACAACCTGGGGGGATCCCTGAGGGAAGTGGGAGAGACATAGAAAGTCCTAGCTTGCTGGTGAAGGTGTTCCTTCACACAGACAGGTCGTGACCCTTCCCAGGCTTGGCGCCCAGTCCTGGAGAGCTGCTGTGGCCCCAGATTGATCAGCCTGTGGTCACCCGGCCCATGGTCACCCGGCCCATGATCCTCTTCTCTCCTGGTTAGTCAGTGTCAGCTGACAGACGTATACAGTTGTCCTCGGGTATCTCAGCTGAGATCTGGCAGGCTGGCCAAATCTGGCCCCCTCCTGACACGGCCATGGGGCTCCCAGGCTGCCTTCCTCAGCCCCTGAAGCCTCAGTGGAACATCTCAGAGTCTCCTGGAAATGAGTCATGTCTGATCCCATGGACCCTGCTTGTCCTTAGACTAAGCCTTCCCTCCTTCCTTCTTTAAGAGCCCCTTTTCATGGATATCTTTTGTTCTCACATGGCCCACCTTTCTCGGGGCACCCCCCCATCCCTAATGACAAAAGAGGAAAAAAAAACTCACAAACTAGCCCTCAGCAGTCTGGCCTTTGCCGCCTTGGCCAATTTTTAGGGTATCAGGTGCGAGTTCTGGGGTCTGCCTTTCTCTTATTATTGGGGGTCTGGAGGTTCTCCCTTAGGGCTGTTAGTAGGTTCATATCCTTTGACAACTTAGCTGTTGGGGAATGGCTTTCTCTCTTGAGTTGATCTCAGCTGCCACATCCCAGATCCTTACCAGAGGGGGTCCTTGATACTCCTCCCCCCCTTTTGGCCAACCTGTACTTTATTTATGTGAACCCTTTTTAATTCCATGTATCTGAAATTATCCATTTTTTTTTTTTTATGCCTCGAGTGCAAGGATTTCCCCTCCTGTCAGGGCTGCGGGAGACAGACGACCTGCCTCGGCTCATTTTCTATCACGTGACCCTTTGCTGTTGTTCAGTTGATCTGATTCTTTGTGACATGGTTTTACCATTCCCTACTCCAGCTCATTTTACAGATGAGGAAACTGAGGCAAACAGGGTTAGGTGATTTGCCCAGAGTCACACAGTATCTGGAACCACTAGCTGCCCCCAGTTATGATGTGCTTTTTTAATAATCTATCATTGAAAAAAGGGCGAGAGAGCCCGCAGCCACCAGAAAGGAAACGTGGGTTCCCTTTTTAAGGGACTTAATTTCAGGAGACGGAAAGCATTGGGTAGGGGGGAGCTCTTGGTGATTTTTGAATATTTCTAAAGAACAGGAGGTGTCCCCCAGAACCTCTGGGGATGGGCAAGTGGTGTTCCCATTTCCAAAAGGGAAGAGAGGGATCCCAGGTGTCATAGGCCTGAAAATGGGGCTCAGGCTGACAAAAGTCTAGAAGTCACTGTGAATCAAAGAGTGGGAGAGAGCCCCCAGAGAGGAACAGCTTCCTTATGTCATTGAGCTCATGGCTCCATTTGCTTCCAAGTCTCCAGATCACAGAATCCTTGCTGGGGAAGGGGCTGCAATCATTTTGGTGCAGAGAATGGCCAGAGAAGGGAGTTCTTTCTCTTGCTTCAGGTTCATGTCTTCTCTGCAAATCAGTGTCTCAGGCCATTCACAAAGATGTATGGATGTCAGGGAAAGCTCCTGGCTCCAGGCTCATACAGCCAGTGTATCAGAGATGGGAACCCAGGTCTTGGACCCCAGTCTTTTGACCCCGAGCCCCGAAATCTACCCAAATGGCAACACTTCCACTCATGTATGAAGCACTTATTATTCGTGTCTTAATTCTAGCTGTGTAGAGCAGCAGGGAGGAGGAGCACTACAGTTCCTGGCCTGGCTGGCCCAGGCTCCCCATTTTATGGCAAGCTCCTTGCACATGGAACATCTGGATGGCCTCTTGGTCTCATGCTCGGTGCCCACCTCACTTGTCCCTCAGTGTTCCTTCCCACTCTCTTTTTAAATTTCCCAGCTAACATTTAGATAAATTAATGGGGGAGTGCAGGGAGGTGATCTTGGCTATCGGTATCACCTGAGGAGAGACAAAGAGGAGGACAAAGGGAAGGCTAATAATGATAACATCAGCCAGCTGTAGCGTAGTGGCTGCTGAGAACTTTACAAATATGATTCATCGAGTCTTAACAACAACCCGGGGAGGGAAGTACTGTTATCATCCTGATTTTACCAATGGGGAAACTGAGACAGACAGAGGCTAAGTGACTTGACTAGGATCACACAGCTAGTTCCAGCACTCTGTACTATCTAGGTACTTCCATTTTTCATTCCATCCCTTCCCCATTATTGCCCCTGCCCCTGCCCTGTTAGCCATTCATTAATAATAATAATAATAAAGAGCAAAAAGGCAAGTTCCTTAAAGTCACCAACACATCAATTAAGTCCAGCATGTGCAATGTGGACCCTGACCTTTTTCTTCTCTCTCTTTCAGGGCCATGCTTAGTCTTTATAATTAGTCCTCAGCTTAATTTCATGACATATAATGTACTATAACGACCTAGAGTGTTCTGGGTTTGAATTCAATCTCTCACTTGACTGTGAGCTCTGTGAATTTATTGGAACTACGTCTGTCTTCCAGAGACCAGCCTTGCAAGCAGAATGCTGAATGAGTGAGCGAGGGGGCCATTTCCTTCCCCAGACAGCTCTCATTGTCAGAAAAGTCTTTCCGAAGTTTGGGCCCCGCTCTTCCTCTGGCCCATCAGCTCTGAGCTGTTCAATTCTCTCCGCTCGCCTCCTTCATCAACGTCATTGGGTGAAAGACATCAGCAATCCAAGCCTGGGTTCCCTAAAGTTCTTGCCAGAGGCGCTCAGAGGACATGGCCCTAATTGTCTCTGGGGAGGATAAAGGCTTCAAAGCCTTCACAGGTGTGACCTTACACCATCCACTTCTCTCCCACAGCCCTTCTCATTAGGAGGAAACCCTTGGCAGGCCTGGAGATACTTGAGAAGGTGAATTTGAATTTGGAATCAACAGGACAGCAGGTGTAAATGATAAATCACTTCCTTCTTCCTCAGTTGTTCTTCAGGGTCTCCAAAGGGTTATCTACGAGGAGACGGTCCTGACGCAGGAGTGGGGGTGAGTCTGGTCATTAATTTTAGCCAGGAAAGTTAGCTGCCCCGAAGGACACATAGGAAGAACCGTCTTTAGGGATGATCTTTGGTGCAGAAGTGATTTTCTCCACAGGATTCCCAGGAAAATCAGATTGATTGTCATTGGGTAAGAGTGGGGGGTGCTTTCTCAAGGATAATCTCATGGACTTGTCCCCCAAATTCTGGCTGCCCTGGATCTGGGTCCTTTCCTTTCATGGTTCTCTCTCCCAGCCTGCCCCTCTACCTCATCCTGCCTGATGGGCTTAAGAGCAATCTCTATTATCCCAGCCATCTCTGTGGCAACCAGACCTGGTGTCCTAAACACAGACTCGTGACCTCACCCTGGATGATGTCAAGGAGAAAATGAGGTAGCTGGGAAAGGGCACTTCTTGTTTGTTGGGGAGTGGACAGATTCTGAGGCTGGTTGGAGGAAATAACTTGCCATTTATTCAGGAAAGAACAGGTGTGTTTTATGGCTTACGAGCGTAGAGTAGGTCTTCCCTCTCCATGACTTGGGGAGGGAGCTCTTGACTCTAGGATCCTTCTTAGTTGGCACTGGTGGATCCTTAGACCACTTGGTTGTGTCTCAGGGAACAATCCTCCATAAGGTCCAACCAGAGCTAATGGAGAGACGTGTAATAGGCTCGAGCAGGTCGAAGTTTGCCTTGGGAAGAGACATAATTGCTCATGGACATACATCATAGACCTATTGGAGTCACCTAGTCTAATCCACCCATTCCCAGAGGCTCAGAGGTTAAATATCCCATCTAACGTAAGTAACGGGGCTGCGATCTGAACCCAGCTCTTCAGATTTCAAAGCCAGCACTCTTTCTATTTCATGTAGCACCTTGAATAATCATCCTAGGTAGCAGGAGCTGACTTTTCAGATTTGGAACAGGGTAGTGACGCCATTGATTTCTTATTTTTTTCTTTTTCTTTTTTTTTTTTTTTTTGCTGAGGCAGTTGGGTCTAAGTGACTTGCCCAGCTCGGAGGTGTTAAGTGTCGGAGGCCAGATTTGAACTCAGGTCCTCCTGACTTCAGGGCTGGTGCTCCATCCACTGTGCCCCCTAGCTGCCCCAATGCCATCGATTTCTGTTGGGATTGTTTTTCTCCTCCTCGTCCCATCACCCTCCTCCTCCTCTTCCCAAGGCCAGAATGAATCCAAAGCCTATCAGATCAATCTCTGTTTCCAAGCCCAAGGATTTCTCATCCTGCCTCCCTTGAGGTTCTTAGGAGAGTTCCCAGCATTAAGTGAGAAAGCTCAATCCCCACTGCCCAACATGAATGACCCTGCCAAGAGAAGCTGGGGATGAAGGTACAGTATGTCCAATTTGGCAGCTCCCTGTGCCGAGTGGCCTGTCATTCCTGATTCTTGTCAAGAGCAGGCAGGGAGAGTTCCCTGGGAAAAGGCTCTAGGCTTTCTCAGTTCAACTGGCTCTGCCCTGAGAAAGAAACCTCCCTTGACCACTCAGCTGGGGGATCATGGAAAGAGCTACAGTCTGGGAGTTCGAAGATTGGGGTGTTTTCTCAGCTCTGCCAGTTACTAAGGTCAGGCCTTTGGTCTTCTGCACCCCAGTTTCTCGTGAAACGAGGGGGAGCTGACCTAGGTTGTCCCTCTGGGCTCTTTCAGAGTGAAAGTTCTGTAATTCCTTTGCTTCTCAGATCCTTTCCAGGCTGACAATCTGGGATCCAAACATGGCCTAATTGAGGGCTCTGGGGACACGAGTTCCAATTAGCTGATTGTCTGTGTCATAGGATTTGTTTCCTGCCAAGGAAGGCATTTTGATTACTTCAAGCAGTATCAGTAACTTGAACTAGACTAATGAGAAAAGAAGGTGGAGGTTCTTAGGAGGAACTTTCTTACTGAATCCTTAGGAACAAACAGTGATTATTCTATGGGCAGATGTAAAGTAGCTGCTGCTTAATTAGCTTTGAAACTTATTTCTTCTCCATATGCAACAGTGATGGGCTCAGGTGCCCAGAAGGATTATTTAGCCATTCCTATTTGCCACCCTCACCCTACTGTGAATCACTGTCTAGGAGGATTTCCTGGTGTAAAGTCTTTGTTCAAGAAAGTTGTAATAAAATAGTCTATCGAGTCTCTCTCTTTCCTCCAGGATGCTCTAACTCCAAGGTCAGTTGCAGTTTTCATCAGGGTTCTTGTTCTTTCCCCCCAAAACAGCAGGCATTCAACGTGGGACTGGTAACAGCTCTTGTTGGTTCTATTCCACTGGAGTCTTAGTTCTGAAATGGAGCACCCCTGAGGCAGGAGGTAGGCGAGCAGGGTCATCTCACTAAGCTAGTACCATTTATTTATTTATTTTTCATTTCATTCATTCATTTATTCCTCCAATCCAGATATTTTCTTCTTTTTTTTTTTTCTTTTTGCTGAGGCAACTGGGGTTAAGTGACTTGCCCAGGGTCACACAGCTAGGAAGTGTCTGAGACCAGATTTGAACTCAGGTCTTCCTGGCTTCAGGGCTGGTGCTCTATCCACTGCGCCACCTAGCTGCCTCCAGATAATTTCTTCTTTTAAAAAAATTCAATAATATTTTATTTTCCAAATACAGCTAAAGATAGTTTTCAACATTCATTTTTGTAAGTCTTTGTGTTCCAAACTTTTCTTCCTCTCTCCCTTATCTCCCCCCCCATAACAGCAAATTATCTGATATAGGTTAAACATGTACATTTTATTTAAATGAAATAAACCAAAAAAAATGGAAATACTCTACTTTGAAGCATATTCAGTCTCCATGGTTGTTTCTCTGGTTGCGGAGGCACTTTCTATCCCAAGTCCATCCATTCCAATTCCAAGTCTTGGAATGACCTTGAATCACTGCATTGTTGAGAAGAGCCAGTCCATCACAGTTGAACATCACATAATTTTGTTGTTACTGTATACAATGTTCTCTTGCTTTTGCTCACTTCACTCAGCATCAGTTCACACAAGTCTTTCCAGGCTTTTCTGAAATCAGTCTGCCCATCATTTCTTATAATTATATTCCATTATATTCATATCCTATAACTTATTCAGCCATTCCCCAACTGATGGGCAGCCACTGAGTTTTCAGTTCCTTGCCACTACAAAAAGGGCTGCCAAAAACATTTGTGCACATGTGGCTTCCTTCCCCCTTTTTATGATCTCTTTGGGATATAGACCCAGTAGAGACACTGCTGGATCAAAGGGTATGCACAGTTTGATAACCCTTTAGGTATAGTCTTAAATTGCTCTACAGAAATGGTTAGATCACAACTCCACCGACAATGTATTAGCGTCCCAGCATTAATCATTCTTTTCCTGTCATCTTAACCAATCTGAGAGGTGTGAAATGGCACCTTAATTTGTATTTCTCTAATCAATAGTGATTTAAAGCATTTTTTATGTGACTAAAAATGGCTTTAATTTTTTCAGCTGAAAATTGTCATATCTTTTGACCATTTATCAATTTGTAGAACCATTTATTTATTTATTAAAGCTTTTTATTTGCATATATTTACATATGCACGGGTAATTTTTCAACATTGACCCTTACAAAACTTTCTGTTACAAATTTTCCCTTCTACCTCCCACCCCTTCCTCTAGATGGCAGGAAATCCAATACATGTTAATTATGTTAAAATATTTGACATCGAATATGTGTATATATATTTATACAGTTATCTTGCTGTACAGGAAAAAAAAACCTGAGAAGGAAAACATAATGTAAGCAAACCAATAGAGAGTGTGAAAATACTATGTTGTGGTTCGCCCTCAGTTCCCACAGGCTTCTCCCTGGGTGTAGATGGCTTTCTTCATCCCTGAACAATTGGAACTGGTTTGAAACATTACATTGTTGAAGAGAGCCATGTCCTTCAGAATTGATCTTCATATAGTCTTGTTGCCATGTACAATATCTCCTGGTTCTGCTGATTTCACTCAGCATCAAGAACCATTTATTTTTAACAATAATTTTTGTTGGCATCTTTTGCTTTCACGTCACCTAAATTGTCTCTTCTATTCCTCTCTCTGCTCTCTGAGGCCTTCCCATACAGCAGAATTTTTCTAAAGAAAGAAAAGAAATTAAGCATTTATTGTGTGCCAGGCATTGAGAAAGGTAAAATCCCTGCCTTCAGTCAAACGAAGGAGACAGCATGGAAGCACTACTCGGCCAAACCAACCAATAAATCAAAATAAGATCAGGAAATAGAGGCATTCAGAACCCACTGAACTCGTTCACCTCTTGGAAGGAATGGATGATATTTTTCTTTGAACCTGGGCCTGTCTTTGCAACTTTGTAAATTCAGCCTTGATTATTTTGTGAGTGGCCCTTCTTTCTATTTACATTGTTGCAGTTATTGCCTAGCTTGTTTTCTTGGCTTTGTCAACTTCAGTCTGCATCCGATCCTACAAGACTTCTCATGCTGTTCTGTATTCAAAGGCAGCTAGGTTCTGAACTGAACCTGGAGTCAAGAAAAAGTGAGTTCAAATCTCACTCGAGATGCTTACTAGCTCTGGGACACTGGGCAAATCATTTAATCACTGCTTGCCTTAGTTTCCTCATCTGTCAAATGGGAAAAATAACAGCACAAAGAGGTGTTATAAGAATGAGAGAATATTTATCAAGCACTTTGTTAACACGACATAAATGCTAGCTGGTGTTATATCTTTCCCTAACTCCATCAGCTTCTCTTTCTTCCTCTTATTATCATTAATGGTAGGATACATATCTCCCAACCAAACCTCGTGGCAACCTTGGGAGGCACATGCTGCATGAATTACAGGATTTGTGGATCACGGGACTCATTTTACAGATGAAGAAATGGAGACTCCTGCCTTTGGAAAGATAGCTTGGGTCTGAGGTAGCATCTGAACCTGGTTCTTTCCCACTGTGTCTTCCTTTGTGTATCTCTTTTCGCTCAAGTCAAATTGCCAACCATTTATTAAGCACCTACTATGTGCCAGGCATTGTACCAAGCAGTAGAGATACAAAAATTTAAAAGAGAACTAAAGTTTCTGTTCTTGAGGAGCTTATTGTCACTTGGTTAATGTGTGTACTATTCTCTCACTCATCTCCTGTTGTTTTTGTCCCTATCTCTGCTTCCCTCTCTCTATCTCTTCTTCTCTCTCTTCTGCTTTCAGTTTCTATCATTTTTGTCCCCCCACCTCTTTCTTCTTCCTCCATCGTTTCCTGATTTAAAAACACCCCTGTGAGAAGGTGAAATATCATTGTCTCCATTTTATAAAGGAGGAAACCGAGAATCAGCAATTTATTCACAGTCACACAGGTAGCAAGCAACAGAATTAAATCTCAACATCTGACACTCCCAGGACAGGATCTCCCAGCATGGAAGAACTTTAGTGCAACTCGGATGTGAGCGAGAATTGCCCAAACAACACCTTTGACTGTGAATACTGAGCTTCTCATCCCTGAAGGCTGCAAAGATGGAAGACGTTAAAAATACTATTGAGTCCAAGCTCTGACGTTTTAGGAGGAGGAACAGGAGGCTCAAATAGGGGATATTAGTTGCCCCAAAGTTTTCACAAGAGAACCAGACTTTGAGAATAATCCCCCAATTTCTGCTCTTTCACCAATGGCTGAATGGTCTTTATCAAGGGTTCCAAGAAGAGTCTCGTTTGAACTGGGAGGATACTCTCCGAGGCTCATTCTATCTGTGAGTTTTCTAAGTTCTCTGAGCACTGTTCTCTTATTCTGGGCCTGTTCTCCATTTTGGCTGTGGTTAGCCCCTCTCCATGACCCTCTGTGTGGTTGCTTTTCTTGGAGACCTTCCTCAGTAGAGAACAGGGCTCTCTTGTTCCCATTGAAGGGGTGTGTATGTGGGCTTGGAGCTCCTCTTCGCCATGTTTTCAGTCCGGTGAGATTGCTGAGAAGGTGATTTATAGGACACCCAGCCACCTCAGCATTCCAGCTCTGCAACCGAGGCTGGGACCAGGAATAAGCTCTCCTCTGAGGATCTTGCTGGGGAAGTCCATTTGCTTCAGTTCTAGGACCAAAGTCAATTGGGTCCCAGGTTCTGACTTGGGGATAAAAAGGTCAGTATCTTTTGGCTTCCATTCTGGCAAGATCTCCCTGAAGAAACCCAGTGATTCCATTACCTGTCCCTCCCACTCCTACCTCCTTCTAGATTTGACCTCTGTTTTGTGTTCTTACATTAGCTCTGACATTCTAAGTCCTAAAAATAGAGTTGAAACCCAAGATTGGCAGGGAGCCAGAGAAATCCTGGTTGTTTTGGAATAAGTTCAGCTTTCTGTGCCCTGATGAATGATGTCCCAAAGTTTGAAAGAACCCGAAGGTGGGATTTCTGAGAGAGTGCCAGTGGTGGAGAGTTTGGTGAGGTTTGGGGATTGGGAAAGTGGGATAGTCCTTCAGGAGGGGAGAAGTCCAAGGGTTATCCTGGTTTGTAAAAGATGGAAGAGTTGAGAAGAGGCCTGCTCTAGGCCAGTGAATTCATTGCCTTTTAAAAATCATAGACCAACTAATGGAGGCTTACCAAACACTTAGGAAAGGCAGGGTCTTCGGTAAGATCGGGTCACAGAACCAGGAAAGGCAGGGTCTTTCTTTGGTAAGATCGGGTCACAGACCAGGAAAGGCAGGGTCTTTCTTTGGTAAGATCGGGTCACAGAACCAGGAAAGGCAGGGTCTTTCTTTGGTAAGATAGGGTCACAGAACCAGGAAAGGCAGGGTCTTTCTTTGGTAAGATTGGGTCACAGAACCAGGAAAGGAAGTTCTTCAGTAAGATCAGGTCACAGAACCATCAAATTTAAGAGAAGGACCCTTCAGGGGTCTAGGACTTAAGAATAGAAAAAGCCCTTCTTCATCATCCTGGATAATTGGTGACTCCAGGAGGACCTCATCCAGCCAAAGAGGCAGCTCAGTCCCCTCTGGACAGTGCTGCTCATAGGGAAACTTTCTTTAAATTTACCTTGTGGCAATATTTGCCCATTACTTCTTGTTGGCCCTCTGGGGAGCCAAGTAATCCCTCTTTCTCCCGAAGATGGGAACTTTTGCCGACTGGCTTCATGACTTTTCCCTCTTTTATCCTAGTTACGAAGCTGGTAGATGAGGAATCTGCTGGAGATTGAATTTACCTACCCCTTGAAGGAAGGTGGCCATGTTCCTCTGGGAGGGGCTTGGGCCACGTGATTATGTGCCTAGGATCCAGAAGGGGCTGGGAATCACCGGTGATGGGGGAATGCTGCCTGGCATTGTTCCTGCAGTGTCCCGGGGAGCTGGGCTTGGCCCTGAGCTGGTCAACCCTTTCTTGGGGCTTTGGATAAAGGCACGCTTGCAGGCTCGCCCCGATCTTTAGTGGGTTCAAAACTGGGAGAGATGGCTAAGCTGCGGAGGGACATCTGACAAAATCTTGGCAGGTCACGGCCTGGGCTGAGGCTAATATGAGATGGAAGGGCTCTTAACGAAATGTCCTTCACTGGGACGCAAAGAATCAATTTTGTAAGAGCAAGCTGAGGGAAACAGAGTCAGACAACAGCTTCAGGGACCGGAGTGACCGTCCCTCAGTAAGAGTCAGGGGCAGCAGCAGCCAAGGAGCTTAAGGTGAAGCTAGCTCAAGGAGCCCCTTCCAGATCGAAGGAGATGCTTTAGCTGGAGTCTACCCTGGATAGTCTACTGATGGAGTTCTTGGTGCAGCAGAAAGGAAGCTAGAGGCTGAAGGGAGGCTGGCAGGAGGAGGAAAGTGTAGCTCAGGGGAGAGAGCACTGACCCCAGAATCCTGCGCCCTGGGGCCGATGCCCACCTCCATCACTTCCCCTGCAGGGACCTTTCCCCTTCTGTGTCAAAGGAAGAGGCTGGGTGAGATGGAGGCCCCTCCAGCCTTAGATCCCTCTGTCTTCATGAGAGAATGGAAGCTTCCTGAGGGCAGGGATCTCTGTCCTTCACAGTTACTTGCTATCACCTCTTATCTGTGTTCATTGACTTGCTTGGATGATGTTCCTTCCCCCTACAAAGCCATGTTCTAGACGGTGAGTTTCTTGGGGGCCAGGGCAGCCTCAGTTGGGACTTTGTATTGCTTGCCCTCTCGCCCATAGCTTTCTGACTTACTTTACCAAAGGGCTCTTTGTAGACTCTAGCTGGGCGTGCCCCCTGCCCCTCCTGCAGATCCCAGGCTTGTAGGGGAAGTCCAGGGCTCTTTCTTGTAGCCTGTCCCATTTCCCTAGGGTGCCAGTTTTCTGCCCCTGACCTGCAGACTTGTGGGTGAAACACAAATGGAGTGCGGCTGAGCCTGGACAGAGCACTGAGCGTGAATTAGGGAGCCTGGAGCTCTGCCTCTCACTCTTTGGGGGATCCCAGGCTCTGCTCTGGCCTTGGGCCTCCTCCCTGGGGACAGAGGAGTCTGGGATAGCACCACGTGGACTCAGAGTCCTTCTGGCATCTCCGACTGGGGGATTCTAGGGCTGGAAGGAGGAAGGAGCTTCGTGTTCCCTACAGACGGGAGATAATGGGGAGCTCGGCATTCCTGGTGGTCAGAGGGCTGCTTGGTGAGCTCGGGGTGACCCAGAGGCAGTTGAGCAAGGACACTGGAGGCCCATAAATAGAGTTATTGAAAGCTGACCTTGGGGGTGAGACAGAGAGGCTCCTGGGAGCTGGTCTGCCCACCCAATAGGTTGGCTGATCCACGCCCGGGTTCAGAGTGGGACATCGAGGTGGCTGAGCAGGGCGGCCCGGGGTGGCCCGTACCCCAGCCAGCCCAGACTTGGAGTCTGTTCTTCCTGGGCCCCGGGGCCAGATGGCAGCTGGACCCTCTGCTGTGTGGGTGTGGGCGCCACCCAGAATTCCATGTCCCGATCATGGTGTGTTCCCTGCCTGGGGGGTTGGAAAAGGGGGGGAGCAGCAGAGATCTTGATTGGATATCCCAGGAGTTCACATCTGCAGGCTGAGATTTCTGGGCTTTGCTGAAGGGAAGGAGGGGCCCCTGTGGCCTGTTATTCATGTCCAGGCAGCTGAGGGGGGGCAGTGGGAGGGGAGGAGTCAATCCAGGACAGGACGGAGGCAACGCCATCTTCCTGATGAACAGGAAGATTACCTACTGGACAGTCAGCGGCAGGAATAGGTCCCCAGAATGGGGTCCCAGGGGGATCTGATGAGGACTGAGTAGGGTACCCCAGGGCTGCAGGACCTTTCCTGGAACCTTGGTCCCTATTGAAATTAAACCTTCTAGTCTTTGGTAGACGAATGGCTGGCCATCAAAAGTCAGTCAATAAACATTTGTTAATTCTGCTGGGTGCTGGTAAAAACATGGGATCTTGCTATCCTGTCTCTTTTAGTGTGTTCTCCTTGGATTGATTTTGGGGTATGAAGTATAAGAGTTATTGATTTCTCTCTATTGAATTTCATCTCCATAGATTTAGCCTGCCATTCGAATCTGTCAGGATCCTGACTCGGTTGTCCAATGTGCTAGCTCTCCCTCCCCAGTTTACATCACTTGCAAAATGGTGACAGTGATCCCTGCCTGTCTTACAGACTTGTGAGAGGGCCTGATACTTCAATACTGCTGAAGTGAGTCCCTTCATATGTCTAGATCATCATTCCTTCATGCATCCTCTGTGACCCTTATCCACCCCAGTCTATATCCTTCAACAAGGATTTGCTCAGGACCTGGGGGTTTCTTCTAGGCCTAATTAACAGTCTATGTGTCTCTCCTTCCCCCTTGCTTGCTGCCAGGCCACGCCCCCCCCCCCTTTCTGGTTGTAGTTCAGTAGGAGCATCTCTCTACCTTGGTCACAGGTTGCAACCCTTCTGTTCCTTTGGAGATAAGTCCTAGAGAATTGCCTCAGGGGCATGCTGGGGTAGCTAAGGGACTTGTCTATGGTTACACAACTACTGAGTGTCAGGGGTAGGATTTGAAATCAGGCCTTTTTGATTTTAAGACCAGACTTCTGTCCACTGTGCCAGTGATGGGTAACCCCCATAATGTATAGACCTTTCCATTGACTCATGGTTATCTGTTGTGAGAATCAAATGAAATCATGTACATGTACATTCTTTGAACTTC
>JAJPUD010027015.1:0-15946 GCA_023553655.1 Myrmecobius fasciatus
CTCCGAACTGATCTTCAAGTCAACGAACTCAGAAATATTTGGGCACAGCTCTCTGGATAACTTCATATCAGGTTAGTCGGACTCGGACAGAGAGATAAATAGACGACAACTGTGCAGGCCGGAAGTGAGGGTGGGACTCAGCTCAGCTCATCTTGGAAGAAATTCCAAACTCCAAACTCCAAATTCCAAACACCTGGAGTTTATCTGAGGCACTCGGGACACTCTGCCCTGATTGGGGGCAGGTGTTCTGGCAGACTTGCCTTGTTTAAGGAGTAATTCAGACTTAGTCCTAGCCCCCACCGGCCCAGCACCTTAAGTCAACTCGCTGAAGTGCCCCAGGGCAAAGCTTTTTGCAGCCGCCGCTTTTTTTTTTTTTCCCTACCTTAAAGATATACCCACTCTGTCTAAAAAAAAAAAAAAAAAAAAATATGATGAAGAAGCAAAAGAGAGCTCTCACCATAGACAGCTTTTATCAAGGCAAAGAAACGACCCCAGAGCCAGAGGTTCCTTTAGACAAAAATCCAGAGAACATCAGCCAGGACCATCACTGGTCCCCTTTTCAAAAGGCCTTTCTGGAAGACTGCATAAAGAACCTCAAAAGAGAGCTGGAGGATAAATGGGAAAATAAACTGAAATCAGTGCAAGAAGGATATGATGCCCTGCGAAAGAGATATGAAAAAGACACCAATTTATTAAAAAATAAAATTAGTGAAGTGGAAAAAGAGTGCAAGGAACAAATTGGCCAGTTACAAAAGGAGCTTAAAAAGGTAACTGAAGAAAACAACACTTTAAAAATAAGAATTGAACAAATGCAAGTGAATGACTCACTAAGACTTGAAGAATCAGCCAAACAAAAACAAAAAAAAATGAAAAATTAGAAGAAAATATGAAATATCTCCTAGGAAAAACAACTGACTTGGAAAATAGATCTAGGAGAGACAATCTAAGGATTATTGGACTTCCTGAAAGCCATGATGAAAAAAAGAATCTAAACACTATCTTCCAGGAAATCCTGAAAGAAAACTGCCCTGAGATTGTAGAATCAAAGGGCAAAATCACCATCGAAAGAAACAGTGATCATTATAAATATAGTGAAGCCTGGAAAGACTTACAAAAACTGATGAAAAGCAATCAGAACCCCAAATTCAAAAAGATCTTTGAAAAGAAACTTTCTTTTGTCTTTGCATAAATTTAGGTATATGAATGTGGAACTTTTCGTGTGATACAAGAGGAAAATTAGACAATAAAAAAACAAAAGATACTAAAATTTATTTTAAAAATAAAAATGAGGTCATTTATAACTTCAGACAAGGCAGTTCAGTTCAATAATGATGATAGAAATCAGAATGGAGAAAGTTCATTCTGGCCTTTCTCTCTCCATTTTCAGAGTCCTTGGCTTTGAGGACATTGCGATTATCCCAACTTCAGAGTTAAGAAGTGTGGTAGTTAGAATAGTAAACTACAGATTATGGGAGAGGAAGAACTAGTCTTGCTATTTCTTTATATCCTCATCTGTCCATCATTCCAATCTGCCTTTAAGATGCTGAAAACTGAAAACAGATCTGAGGCTCTTGGAACAGCAACTGTTTTGTTTATAGGTGTCCCTATAAAACCAACTCTGCTCTAAAATTAATGGTCTTTTCTTGTGTGTGTCTGTGTGTATGTGTGTGTGTGTATGGTTTTTGTTCTGTTTTGTTTTTTTATAAGGGTATAAGAAAGATGTAAAAGATTGTTATATACCTCAGGGTAATTACAAAATGAAAATGTCTCAGGCTTTCTTTAGTCATCTGTCAGTCTCCCAGCATAGCTTTTGTGATCTCATTTTTTTCAGGAAAAATAGAAGCATCTTTTTCATTGTATGTGATCATACAAATATACAAGTACAAAAGTAGTAGCACTTGCTAAAAATGCCAATAGTTTTAATGGCTATTCTATCTGTTTTATATCCTTCTGGACTTACAAATGCTAAAAGAGAATATCCATAATAAAAGGCATAAAAACCTGGATTTATTATATTTAATACAAGGTTTAGTGTAACTAATGAGGAAGCTTTTCCCTGAAGGTAAATTAGACACTGTTGGAGATTCATTGATTCTTTTTGATAACCTAAAATATGCCAAAATTATTGGAAAAGTATATAAAATGCTTATAGTATAATAGAAAGTGCAGAAATTGACAGCCTAATTTGTATTTGAATAAGATGGAACTCCATAAGAGTAAAGATAAAGCCTCACATTCCACTTCAAAAATTAGTTTCACAAGTATAAGATAGGGGAGCCATAGGTTGACATCAACTTCTCTGGAAAATTCTTGGGAGTTTTAAAAAATGACAAGGTTAACATGTGTCAACAGAGTAATGTGGCAGCTCAGATAGCTAAGGACTCAGACTGTAGGAAAAGAAGCAAATAAGAATGTCATAATTAGAAAAGTCAAAATTAGGGTAGAATGCTCTGATGATACTTTGTTATCTGCAGTATTATGTCCACTTCTAACATTAACAAAATTGCAACTGTACAGAGGAGAGCATAAAAGACCTCAAGTTCATGCCATGTGAAAATCTGCTGAAGAAAACTGAGAATGCTTACCCTAGAGAAGATGGAAGGCAGGGGCACTTTAACAGTGGTTTTCAATTATTTAAAAAGCTAACAGATAAAAAGAAGGATGAGACTTGTTCTGTTTAATCATGTAAGATAAAAGTAAAATGCAAATTTGGGTTTGATATAAGGAAAAATTTTCTAATGAATAGAACTACCTAAAGGTGAAAAAGGCTGCCTCATCACCTCCACTAGAGATCTCCAAGCAAACAAGTATTGGATAACCATTTCCTTTATTCTGGGTACCAGTTGGACTAAAATATCTTCCAATTCAGATGCTGTAATTCTACTTCAATCTAAGTCTCATCTCTGCCACTCACTCAATGATACTTATATGTTCCAAGTTCTTTCATTTATAAAACAAAGAATCTACGTGGCTTGGAGTCAAGAAAACCTGAGTTGTAATCCTAACTCAGATACTAACTATGACTCAGGGCAAGTCACTTAGCCTGTCTTATCTTCATTTTCTTCATCTGTAAAGTAATAGCATCTACCTTTTAGTATGTTGTGAAGAATCAAATGAGATGATATATACATAGCACTTTGCAAACATTTAAAGTGTAATATATACTTAACTATTAACAATTATAAAACTACATGTAATGTGTAAGTTTATATGTACATATAAATATGTGTATTCATGTTGTATACACATATATATGTTTGTGTGTATAAATATATATAGATACACTTTAAAACCATCCAATGACATGTAAATTGAAAGCTATTATTATTCAATCCTAATAATATCCTTAGCCCAAATCAATAGTGTTCCTTCACTGGAGTCAAACTTATGACCCGAGAGTACTTCACTCATAAAAAGCAGAATGTTGTCATTTGATTCTTCTCCATCAATTCTCCACCATCATCTTGGTAAATAGAAAGGACCATCCAGTCACAGAGACATTCTCAGTGTTCCCTCTGTGACCATACTCAGGTCACAAGGAGAGATGAGTTAAAAAATCACATCTTCCCCACTTGAATATACTATACCCAAACATAAAAGAAGCTCTATACTTCAACATAATCTTGAAGGTAAAATCCCATAAATTGCAGAAAAAGAAATAGCAAGATGAGCTGGTGGCCACACTAATACCCATACTTTTTCCTGTGTTTTCACCTGTGTACCATTCTCCAAGAGAAATATTGTTGTACCATCAGGGAAAGTATTTTACATAGGGAAAGTAAATGTAGTATGAGAGACATGACTGAAGCCAAAGCAATGATGTATGTAGTGAACCAAGGACCAAGCTCTCAAGTAGTTTATATTCTCATGGGAGCCTTTGTTCTCTAATTCATTCTCAAGGACCAAGGGCAGAAAGTTCTGGAAAGAGGTAGAAAGCTTTTATGCAGGCATTGTCTCCATATCCCAAGTCTGATTATGGAATTGGGTATCACAAGAAGTTAAATGATTTGTTCAAAATAATTTTGTTAAAGGAAGAATGTAGGTGTCCATGATCTTCCTATTATCCCATGCTGTTTTTTTCCTAATATTTAATGTTAGCACATTATATTTAGCTCTGTGTGCTTGATATCATGAGAAGCTCAGGAAAATTATATGAAGTATATAGCTCTTACTAGTACAGAGTTAGCAATCTTTTTGTGGAAGAATAAACAAACCAATTTCATATGAAACAATCTGAATCTCTATTATACCATGAGGCACATTATTGACCCTCCACAATCATTTCATTTGTTTTTAGAATGACAATACAAAATAATATTTCTTAATGTGAAATCTCTGTTGAACAAATCAGACAAGGTTTCATGGAGTTGGTAAAGATTGCACTTTGTTCCAAAAATAGACAAGCTGTGAAAGTTCTCTTCTGTCATATCAAAGCAATCAAGAAGAATTTATTAAAAGTGTCTACTCTGTGCCAGGAACTGTATTAAGCACTAGAGATCCAAAGAAAGACCCCAAAAAATAGCCCCTTCCCTCTAGGAGCTTAGATGTGTTGACTAAAGATTTTATAAGTAACTAAATACACTTAAGATACGTACAAAAATAGGAGGCAATATAAGAAGAAAACAAACAAGCAACTGGGGGATAATTGGGGAAGACCTTTTGCAGAAGCTAAATGTTTAGCTGACTCTTGAAGGTAGCCAAGGGGGGAAAATAAGAAGCTGAGATTAACAGGTAAAGCATTTCAAGGACTGAGGGACAGGTAATACAAAGACATGGAGAGGAGAAATGAAATGCTGTCTTTAAGAAGTAGTGGGTAGTCAACTGGAGAATGGATGAATATGTTATAGAAATGAATATTATGTAATATTATTGTTCTGTAAGAAATGATCAGCAGGATGATTTCAGAAAGGCCTAGAGAGACTTATATGAACTGATGGTAAATTAAGTTAGTAGAACCAGGAAATCACTGTAAACAGGAACAAGATTATGCAATGATCAATTCTGATGAATGTGGCTCTTTTCAACAGTGTTATGATTCACGTCAAGTCCAATAGATTTGTGTTGGGAGTGAGCCATCTGCACCCAGAGAGAGGATTGTGAAAACTGAGTATGGATCACAATATAGTATTTTCACTTTTTTGTTGTTGTTTGTTACCTTTTTGTTTTCTCTCTCATTTTTTATCTGATTTTTCTTGTGGAACATGATAATTATGGAAATATGTATAGAAGAATTGCATGTGTTCAACATATATTGGATTACTTGCCGTCTAACAGAGGAAATGGGGGGAAGGAAGGGAGAAAAGAATTTGGAATACAAAATTTTTCAAGGGTGAATGTTGAAAATTATCTATGCATATGTTTTGAAAATAAAAAGCTTTTTTTAAAAAAATAGATATTATGTAGCAAAAGAAATTTTTAAAAAGGGAAAAGACTTACATGTACAGAAAACATAGAAGTTCTTTTCTAGGAGCAAATAATTGGAAATTCATGGGATGCTTATAAGTTGGGAAATAACTGAATAAATAGTAGTGTTTAATTACGATGGAATACTACTGTGCTATAAGAAATGATAAGAAGGATGCTCTCAGAAAAACATGGAAAGATTTCTATCAGTTCATGAAAAGTGAAATGTACTTTGTACAAAACAACATTGCAATACTGTAAAATTATCATCTGTGAATGATTTGACTATTCCTAGCAATACAATGTTCCAAGACAACTCTGAAGGATTTATGATGAAAACTACTAGCCATACTCAGAAGAAGAACTGATGGCATCTGACTGTAGATTGAAGCACACTTTTTTGATTAAGAAATAGCTGGTAGGCTGGTAAACCTGTAAATAATAGGGAGCCACTACACTTCACTGAGCAGAGGGAAATAATTTGGTCAGATTTAGACTTTGAAAAATCATCATGACCGCTGAGTAGAAATTAATTGAATTGAAGAAAACACTGAGACAAGGAGACAAGTTAGAAAACTATTGCAATAGTTGAAGTGAAAGATGCTAAAGGCCTTATCTAGAGTGGTAATGGTGAAAATGAACAGAATGGGAAGTATAGGACAGATACTGCAGTAATGGCAAGATTGGATGTGAGGGGTGAGTGAGTAAGAAGTTGAGGATGGTAATAAAGTTTCAAGCCAAAACCATTTGGCTATGAATGTTTGTGGTATTTTGTATAAATCTAAAAATCACTCAGATCACTGACTCACTAATATGCAGATGCATTTCAGTCAAATGGTCACTCCAAAATCAAATTTTATCCAAACTTAGCTGTTCCTTATTCTCTTAACATGTTCTACAATTTTTCTCCTCAATTCCTTTACATGGGCATGACATATTCTTTTTATCAACTCCACATGTTTAAAATCTACCCATCCCTCAAAGTCCCACTCAAATATTTTATGATACTGTATTCATACTTTTAAAATACATTTAAATTATTTTCTGGATTATGCTTAATTTTGGATGTGACCTATTCCCTTACTATATTTTGAACTGGTCTAAGTTTTATTTATCTGTACATCTCCCCATAGCATGTAGTTCATGGAATTGGACAGTACTATGACTAATATCTTTGGTATTAGGAGTTTCTGGTAAGGAACTTCCTCTATCATTATAGATACACTTATGGTCTTAGATTGTTGCCTAGGGCACTAAAAAGTAAACTTATGCAGGGTCACACTGCTATTACATATGACATAAAGAATCCTGAAAAGACTGATGGGAGGCCAGCATTATGGCATGTAGATAGCCTGCCTTTATTTTCAAAGAGGAGAAATAGTTTGCAGAGAATACCTTTTATAAACACTAAATGACTGTCAGAGTGGGACCTGAATTTAAGTATTCCTGACGTAAAGGTCATCTCTCTATTTACTATACCACATTAGGTTTTCTTTTTTTTTTCTTTTTTTCTTCTTTTTTTTTCTTCTTTTTTTTTTATTTTAAGCTTTTTATTTGTATAACATATGTATGGGTAGTTCCCCAACCTTGATCTTTACAAAGCTTTCCAATACAGATTTTAACCCCAGTACCCTCCCCTCCCCTAGATGGCAGGAAGTCCACTACATGTTAATAATGTTGAAATGCTTGAGAAGTTATGCAAGAAAAATCCTATCTACAAGAAAAAAAAAAAGAATCAGAGAAAGGCAACACAATGCAAGCAAATGTCAATAGAGATCATGAAAATGTTACGTTGTGGTCCATATTTCATGTCCCTCTTTCTGGGTGTATATGGTTTTCTTCAGTGAACAACTGGAACTGGTTTGAGACAATTCTTTATTGCAGAGAGCCATGTCCATCAGAATTGATCATCATATAATACTGTTGTTGCTGTGCATGATGATCTCCTGGTTCTGCTCATTTCGCTCAGCATCAGTTCTTGCAAGTCTCTCCAGGCCCCTCTGAAATCATCCTGCTGGTCGTTTCTTACAGAACAATAATATTCCATAACATTTATATACCATAATTTATTCAGCCACTCTCCAATTGATGGGCATCCCAAGGAAGGGAGTTCTTAAAAACAGCCGGGGCCAGTGTAATTGTCCTGAGCCAGCAGGGAGCCGTCTAATGCTTCCTTCACCTCCTTCCCCTGTCTGGTCAGAGCGGCCTGGAGATGCTTGCACTTACTTACTCTCTCTGTAGTGGAGAGCAGTTGTGGAAAGTGGTGGAAAGGACGCCGAGCTGGGAAGCTTTATCTCTGGCCCTCACTGGTTGTGTGACCATGGGCAAATGATTGGATCTCAGAACCAGAAAAGAACTTAGAGCACCCCAAGTCCAACTTGCTGAGTAATGGGAGGAAACTGAGTTCCATGACTCAGCCAGCATCACACAGGTAGTAAGTAGTGAAAGAGGGGTTTGAATCTAGGGCCCCTCACTCCACACAGCCTATTTCCGGGGCAACTAGATTCAATTGGACATCGCTCTTGCGTTTCTGCTTCATTTGAAGTTAGATTTAAAAAAGAAAGGAATTTAGGTGAAACTCTAATTTCACAAATACATTTCGTTAGACTAGAGAACTGATGTCAAGATGAATTTTTACCAGAGGGGGATAAACTTAAAACCAAGTCCTTCACCTCTGTCCCATCTGTAAAAAGGCCCTATTTTCTAGCACTCTTGTGCTTTGCAAACCTTTGGGTGCTCATATGAATAATGCCCATTATTATTATTTACATTTTTATAGAATCACAAAATGTGAAAGTTGGAAAGGGCCTTAACACAACCTCACCAGCACATACTTCTCTGGTGGTCATCTTGCCTCCACTTGAAAACTTCCAAGAAGGGGGAGCCCCTCCCCCTCCCCACACAAAGCATTCCTCTTCTGGGGAGCTCAGTTAAGAAGCTTTTCCTGTTGTCAAGCCTGACTTTGCCCCTTTACAACTTCTCCCCATTGCTCCTTGTTCGCCTCTCCAGGGCCTCAGAAAACAAATCTAATTAATCTCTCCAGCACATGGCAGCCAGCCCTTCAGATACTTGGACACATCTATCATGTTCCCCTGAAATCATTTCTTCTCCAGGCTAAATATGCCTCCTTCCTTCAGCGGATCTTTGTAGGTCCACATGTTACTACTACCACTAATTAGGTTATATAAATGACAGCTGGACAGTCATACTTATTAAGCATCTACTGTGTGCCAGACATAGTTGCTGTTTTTGTTATGATTATAATTACGAAGTTTGAGTACAACAGGCATTTATTTTGTGCTTACTGTGTGCCAGGCATAGTTATCATGCATGAAATATTATATGAATGCCATCTATTTTATATATTTCATTTTGCAAAACACTTTCTTGGGTCTTTTTTTTGGGGGGGGGAGTTCCCCCATCTTCCAGCAGTTATTCTTTTTATTTCTCTCTGGGTCTTATTTTCTACATTTGTAAAATGAAAAGATTTGGATGTTAAGATTCTTTTCAGTTTTAAGATTTCACATTAAAAAAGAGTGAGTTTGCTTGGCTCATTCTTCTCTCCCCTTTCTTCTGGGTCAGAGGCTGGATGGGGAATGTCGAAGAACTTTAATATATTAACATTGGTGTAATTATATAGTACTTGTTCCTTTTGCCCATGGCCATACCACTGACTTTGGTTTTTATGGTTTAGCCTACTAAAATTGGATTCATTTGTTCTCAGAGAGCTTATTTTCAGTAGAGGAAACATATAGTCCTGTAATTATATAAGAAATAATATAATGAATTTAATTCATTATTGAATATATGATGAATGTAATGAATATAAGAAATACATTCAAATTACATACAAGACTAGTAGCTGAGGGAATCAAAAATGTTTTAGGCTCTTTGATCTATCTTAGTTTGGAGGAAATGAAGAATTTCAGTGGTTGTACTCCTGTAAAGCTAGGGCAAAAGCCTTAGAGGTTTGAGGAGAGCCAGCTGTGTGGCTGACCTACAATAAGGAAGAACTCCATCTTCCTGAGTTTAAATCTGAAAGTCACTTGGCCCTGTTTGCCTCAGTTTCCTTATTTGTAAAATGAGCTGGAGAAGGAAAAAACAAACAGTAGTTTGTTACAATAATATCTTTGCCAAGTGAAGCCCAAATGGGGACACAGTGAGTCTTTACACAAGTGAAATATGACTGAATGACAACAGCAACAAATCTTGTGAGGGAGACCAAGAAGTCCAGTTGGGCTGGATTGGGTAGAGTGAAGTAAAGACTAGAAAGGTAGGTTGTCGTCTAGATGTGTAGGGCTTTAGTGCTTTAAAGGCTTCGAGCTTTGGATTGTTTGTTCCAAAACTGCTTGGATGTTTTCGAGCTGACCACGGACACCCGCTCTGATCGAAGCCCTTTGTGGATTTCAGAACGGGAAGGAAATTTAAAGACCGTGTCCCAGACCAGATGCCTTGAGCTGGGCTGCATGCAAGCAAGTTGGGAGATAGGACTTTCCTGTATCCCAAGGTGAGAGAGGTTCAGGTGTCTTACTCGTAATTGAAATTTGACAACTAGATCAGGTTTTTGGATTGAAACAAATGAGCTTTGGAAAGAAGACATTTAAACCACAGGAATTCATTTCCTCAGGGTCCCAGGCAGGAGGGGAGATCATGAAGATCTTGACTGCCCTGAATGGATGAATTGGGTGAGTCTCTATGTTAGCTGGAGAGAGAATAGTGCTTTGGAAAGAAAGCTAGATGGAACTGACTTGGCTACTAATTTTCTTTGTGACCTAAAGGCTGTACTTTTCTGTGTGACTTTTTTGGACCTCAGTTTACTCATCTGTAAAATGAAGACCTTGGACAAAGTGACCTCGAAGAACTCTTCTAGTGCTAGATCCAAATTAGGGCTATATTCAAATAAAACCAGTAAACATGTACTGAATTTTTTAAAAAGTTGAAAAATAATTTTTAAACTGAAGTGTAACAGCCAGTCAAAAAGTAACAAATAAAAAATTCTACCGATTAAAAAAAAAAAGCAAATCTATTCTTCACTGAATTGTTTTTGACCTCAGTTTCTGAATTTAAGAAATGAGTTTTTAATTAACTTCCTTGTCTAAATCCCAGAATCAAGTTTTTCTTTCTGTGGGAGTGGCTCTGTTTATGCACAAGGGTTGTAGGTTGATACTGATCTTTCAGCATTCCTTGTTATCTCTTTTGCTCTGTCTGTGGCTGAAAAAAATCACTTTTCCTTTTCATCTGAGAAGGTTCACCTTTGCCCTTTTTCAGAAGTGAATAGTTTAGGAAAATCATTGGAAAATTTCCTTCAGCCATTTTTCTGATGGACAGTAAGAACAAAATGCTTGTTTTGTTTTTGTTTTTAATGTCTATTTTCTTGCTTTTATAAATTATTGACAAGAGATCGAAGTACTGAACATTGGAAGGGATTTTAGAGACAATTTCATCTAATTTTTCTCATTGTATGTACTTGGTATCAGTAAGGCAGTTAGATGGCCAGACCTGTAGTCAGAAAGACTCTGAGTTCAAATGTGAACCCAGACACTTAGTAGCTGTGTGACCCTGGCCAAATCACTTTAACTTGTTTGTTAGCCTCAGTTTACTCATCTGTAAAATGAGTTGAAGAAAGAAATGGCCCACCCATCCAGGATCTTGGCCAAGAAAATCCAAGTGAGGTCACAAAGAGTCCAACATGACTGAGAAACCATTGCACAAACCTGGAATCGGGAAGCCTGTGTTCCTCTTCCACCTGAGACCCAGTATGAGATCTTGGGACAAATCATTTTATCTTATCCTGCCTCACCCAGTTGTTTTAAGACTCAAGTGAAGTTGTAGGCTGAATGCTAGAAGGAATTGCAGGGATCATCTACAACCTTCCCTGTTTTATGGAAGGGGAAACTGAGTCCCAAAGAGATTAACGTAAGTCTTTGGGACTCAGTTTCCCCTTCTTTAGAATGAAGTAGGGTCAGTGACACTAAATAAGTGCTTTTGACTGAGAGCTGAACCGTAACCCTCTGAAGCTGAATCCTACCAGTGCAGTTTCTTTTGTTGAGAGACAAGCTCAGCAGTACTGGGATAGAGTGCTGGATGTGGAGTCAGGAAGCCCTGAATTCAGATCTCACACTTACTAGCTCTGTGACTCAGTTTGCTTCAGTTTCTTCAACTTTAAAATGGGACTGCTAAAAGCAGGGTTGTTGAGAAGATCAAATGAGTCCAGATTAAAGCCCTACATAAATGTGAGCTGTTTTACTGTGTTAGGTTGCCCAATCAATGAACATTTAACCCCTTGCAGTCCTGAAGCACTATCCCAGCATCAGTTTTTATTGTTATTTTCCTAATGGAAACTAAACATTTCACTTACAAGACAGGAGTAGAGAGACAGACCCTTTTGGTCAAGGGCCGCCTTGCATCGTGGGCAGTTTGGGGGACAATTTGGATTTGGATGCATTCCTTGAGTGGGACTCCCACTAGGTGATTGTCATTTCTCCCTGGAACTGTTTTCCAAAAAAAATGAAGTTAGAACTAGATGACCTTAAAGATTACATCTAACTCCAATCACTGACCTTATAAATTAAGAAAGTTAGTCTTTTAAAACAGCCCTTGGAACATATCTGTGCCTTTGAAAACACTGCTGGCTGGGAGCTGGCTTCTCCCTGGCGTGGGTATGCAAAGCATTGCTGCAGCCATTCATGCTGATCCAAGGGCCTTCCTGGTTCTTGTCCATGCCCTGCTACAAAGTAGAGTACTGGGAACCTTCATCCCCGGCGTTTTCTGTCTCATGTGTATTAGTAAGGTCATTAACCGTGGGGCTAAGGAACCTTTTCTTCATGCAATAGATATAGGGCCGTTAAGTGTTGTGAGAGGCCATCTATCTAGTCCAGAAGGATCCTAAACTTAAGCAATTGAGAGATGTGTCCAAGGTCACCCAAGTAGTAAGTGGAAATGGAACTCATATCCCCCATCCCAAATCCACTGGGTTCCTCCCTGGGGCATTCTCCACCAGGGCTGTTGTTTACGAGTGAGATTGTGGATAAACCACTGGACAGAGAAGGGAAAGGGACTAAACAAGATAAGCTGGTTGGAACTCTTGCTGATTGAGAGGAAAATGTGGAGGAGGACAGATTATTCCTGGGTTTGGACCCAGAGGCAATGGGATGGAAACTACATTCCCTCAGTGGAGTGGGTGGCTGTGGGCAGGAGGAGAGATTGCTTGTTGGAGGTCTTCAGTGGAGTGTGGATGGCCACATTCTGGCTGTGCGGTAAAGGAGATTGCTGTTCACTATCCGGCTCCTAGAATTCCTTCCTATTCCAAAAACCTTTGGGTTTGTGCAAATGGGATTTCATTTGTAGAAATTCAGTCTTTGAGCACCGAGACCATGCTGTTTTATATAGCATAGCGTGACTGGCTGGACATCTAGAAGGGATACATCATCTTAACGCATTCTCCTTATTTCATGGAGGGGGAAACTCTGGAGAAGGGAGTGACTCCGGAACTGGGACCTCTCTTCAGGGCCTTACCCGGTCCCTGAGCTGGAGAAGTAGGGTTGGATGGCCGAGATGGGAGGTGAGGGAAAGAGAGAGCTGCTTGAGGTTCAGTGTCCAGGTAAGGTCAAACAGAGGCTAGAAATTGTTCCTGAAGTTAGAGGATTTTAAATTAAGTGGGTTAGGGAGCTCTGAGACCATCTAGTCCAAATCTTACATTTTACAGGTGAGTAAACTCATCTGTAAATTTTAGAGGTAAATTGACTTGCCCAGACACGTGAGGAGTAGTAAGTGTGATAGATGGAGAACCGGGCCTCAGGAACTCATTTAATAAAAATCTGGCTAACACTGGGCAAATCACTTTACCTGTCTCAGAGACCATTCCCCCAGTTTTTCCAACAGCCTCAGTTTCTTCATTTGTAGAACGGGATCGCTAACAGCATCTTCACAGGGTTATGGAGAGGCTCAAATGAGATGATATTGGTGAAGCGCTTCCCATGGAGTTTGGCACAGAGCAGACACTACATAAATACCTATTCCCTTTCCTTCCCTGCTAAACTGAGCTGGGATTTGAATTCAGTACCTTCTGGCCCCACACCTAGCTTTTTCCCCTCCCCACATCACCCTTCTGAGTCCTCAGCTCCTAGAGCATTGTGGTACAGTGACCAGTTCAAGGGACTGGGAGTCAGGAGATTCTGGGCCTGGGCCTGGCTCCGCTGCGACTCTTGGACTAGGTGAAGGATGCTAAGGGCCCCTTCTAGCTCTTTTCCTGTATTTTGGGGTAGGACTGAGAAATGGGGAGAGGTTTGAAGTGCTGGCTTGAGGAGCTTGGACCCTCTCCTGTTGGCCCTGGGAATTCCTTTCACTTTGTTTTATTTTATTCCTTCTGCAAGTGAATGTCTCCTTTGTGCTAGGTATTGGGGATGGAGCCTCTGAAGGTAAGGTACCTCATTCAATTCTACTACAAAGGAATAGGGAGTTATTAAAAGCTTTTGAATAGAGGAGTAACTTAGATGAAGTGTTTTAGAGTTTTTGATTTGGTAAAGGAATTAGGAGAAAGATTGAATTTAGGGAGGTAACTAGACAGTCAGACAGTGGGAATAGAAAATAAGTGATTTTCAGATGGCCTTCCAACAAATTCAGTACACATATATTAAGTGCCTGCTGTATGCAAGCCAGGGGGAAGCAGGGGTAGAGGGTTGGACGACAAATAAACAAAAATGGTTCCTGCCCTGAATCAGCTTATCATTCTACTGGAGGAATCCTTTCTTAATTCTAGTGTCTTCCCTCTTTAAATGATTTCCTTTTTATCCTGATTTATATGTGTGCATTTGTATATATGTATATATATGTACCTGTTGGTACACATATGGATATATGCACATGTATGTGTACATGCACATATATGCACACAGTACACATTTGTATATGTTTAAAATGCTTTAATAAACTTCAAAGCTTTAGATGAACATTAGCCATTATTATTATTATTATTTTTAGCCCCATTTTATGGATGAGGAGCCCAAGGAGTGTTTTTGTGACTTCCAGATGGAGAGTCAGTATTGGAGATAGGAGTCAAAGCTTTGTTTTCCTAAGTTTGTTCAGTACTTATATTTCATATTTGAGCAGTCAGAAATACTAAGTGAGCTTGTATAACTGGGAAAGATAGCATTATAGGAGAGAGCCCTAATTTTTTAGGTCTTATTATTCCAGTAAGGTAAACTAATGGGTGACTCCCTCTACATCCAGAGCCCAGCTCCCAAGGACCTCTGCCTTTTGTGGGATCCTTATTGATGACAATGCCCTAAGCTCTCATGTGGTAGAGGATGGTTACTTAGCTCTTGAACTGAAGTAATTAGGAGAGAGAATTGGACTACAGTTTCTCACTGACTCCTAATGGCCAGATGTTTACAGCCTGAAACCCCTAGGACTATCCATCTGGGAGGCAGTAACATCCGATCTGATTCCTTGCTATAGTAAGGAAACTTTGAGTGAGATAAATCAGCCTTTTGTCAAGGCTTAAGTACATCAGAGCTGCAGAGGGGGAAATTCAGTACTGTACAACCCCTATTACAGCCCTGGGATCCCTGGAGAAATCTTCTCAACCTTCATTACTCGTGAGCTTTCAGTGTGGCTAAAAATGGAATTCATTAGTAGGGGGAAAACTATTTTCATCTCCTTTCACTTGCATAATTTTGCTTAAGAGAGTATTCAAATGCTTCTTGAAGTGTCCTGCTGTGTTGGCCACCATTTGCATTTTCTTTTCCAGTCTATGCATTCTCTTCGGCCTGGAGCTTTGTTGGAAAACTAGGAGGGCAATTTGCTTTATGAGGAATTGGAAGAGGTGAAGTTGTCTGGACCAGTGAAGATGCAGTAATTGTGTTTCCCTGTTGCTAGACCTATATGCGGCACATAGTAGGTGTTTAATAAATGCTTGTGGGATTGGATTGTGGGATGATGGCAGATTTACCTTGACAAATTTAGAAGAGGATATCCTGATTCCATGGGGTGAGACAAACAGCAAAGAAGATGGTTTCTGAGATAATCTTTTCTCATAGAAGTTTGTGTCATTCTGTCATTAAAGGAAAAAAGGCTGGGTTTTGAGATCAGAGGACCTGGGTTCAATTCCCTTTGTGATTGTCTCTGTGGGCCTCAGTTTCCTTATTTGTAAAGTAAAGGAGTCAGAATAATTGACCTCGGGGGTCCTCTCTAATGTAGGGTGTCCCAGGATTGTCACATTTCTTTCTGCATTATCCTACATATATTTATCCTCCTGCTTTTTGAAAAAAATGCATCGTCTTAGATGTTCTGCAGCACCAGAGACAGCGATATTGAAACCTCTGTGAGGATGGATGGTGGGTGGTATTTCCCCTTTTGTAAAAAATAGGCCTTCCTCCTTCCTACACTGTAGTCACAGTTTGTTCTCTTTTCTGAGTAGAGGTGAGTTATTCTGCCTTTTCCTTCTCACCTTTTCTCAGCCAATCAGTCAATAAGCAGTTATTAATATTTCCTATTTATGTGCCAGACACTTAGTAATTAGGCCAGAGGCAGACTGTCCCCAAGA
>JAJPUD010027016.1:0-15946 GCA_023553655.1 Myrmecobius fasciatus
GGAATTTGAGCAGCTAGGTTTGGTACGTGAGGATGCAAAGTCTTTGAGTAGGTGATAGTATCATAGCTTGAGATCCAGAAAAGACCTCAAAGGCAATCTAGTTCAAACTACTCTTTCTAGATGAGAAAATGCAGGATAGGGAAATTAGTGACTTGCTTAAGACACGCAGGTAGTAAATGTTAAAGGAGAGGGTTTGGAACCCAGGTCATCTTTATATTACAGCATCCAATATGTATTATCTCCTCCTGCCAACCCATTTCATAGAAGAGAAAGCTGAAACTCAGAGAGGTTAAGTAACTTGCCTGTGATCACATAGCAAATAAGTGCCAGAAGCATGATTCAAGTCCATGACTATGTGATCTCAAGTCCATCTATTCTCAAGCCATTCTAACTCTTCAGAATGAGCTGATTTCAAAGCTTATTCAAAGTACATTTAGAAGGCACATTGGAACTTTCTTCATCTTTGAGAAATTTCAAATACCTCTAACTTTGTAACTAGTTTAAAGTTAATTTCTCCAGTAATCATGGTCTTCAGTATTAATGTGCACATGAAAATGTCTTCAGGAATCAGCCCACATTGCAATCTGTTATCTTGTTTTGAGTGAACCTGTCGTGACTAGAAGTTTAAATGGTAACTACAGAGAAAATGCATCAGAGTCTCTTAATGAGATCCCCATGTTTTTTTATGAAGAGCTGCTGAAAATATTCTCCCCCTCCCTCAGTTTCCTGGAAGTCAATGAGAATGTAATTTTCTCCTCCTCTTACCAAATGCTTGATGCTCAAGGACTAGTGCTACAAACTAAATCTTAATGGGGGTTCACAGACCCCAGAACAAGAAGGAATAACATTTTAAATTCCACCAAGAATGACACTTCTTTAAAGTCAGGAAATACCCCCACCCCAAAGAAAAAGATCATTTTAAAGTGAAAGACAATGCATAGCTTCACAACTTGATGAAGACATCAAGGTACTGCTGGGAGGTACCAGGGTTTGTGTCCTTGAAAGAATGAATGCACCTAAAAAAGGGATCAGTTTGTGAGCTCAGGTAATTGACTCATTAGAAGAATATCTTCCATTCTTGGAAATAGCTTTTTTTATGAACATAATTTCCAGGAATCTTGGTTTCTCTGTAGTGCTTCAAGCCCACAGAATCCCTGCACAATACTCATGGTACTACTTATTAAAAGTGTGAATCAATGGACAGATGTGGCACACCTGGAATGAAACTAAATAAAGTACCAACTTTAGTGTCAGCCCACCCATATTTGAAGGACAATTTCGTTCTGAATGTCTATGTAGAAATGAATAAAGTATATCTGTATACATTATGCTTTATAATTTTCACACTACTTTTTTATATATCATTTATTCAATAAGCATTTGTTGAGCACTACCTGTGTACAGAGAACTGTGTAAGATTCTGGGAGACATAGCATATTTAGATACAATATGGTTCCCACCTTAATGGAGCAGATAGTCTACTTGAGAAATAGGGCCCACAGGTAACCACAATATACAATAATATTGTATATGAGATTGCTACTGACCATATCATTATCTCATTTAATCTTTGGAAATAGTCCTGCAAGATAGGCTGGAAAAATGTTATTCTGAGTATTCCAAGAAGTTAAATGAGTTGAATTACCATTCGTTCACTAAGCGATAGGGCTGAGACTGAGCTTCTGAGTCTTGGTGGAAAAAGTAGTAGAAAAGAGGATTTGAGCTAAATAAGGAAAGAGAAATTATGTAGGTGATTTGGAGATATTTAGAATTGTGAGGAAATCTAGAGGTGGAATTTGGGGATGAGAAATTTTGGAGAGATTGAAGACAATGAGGCAATGTATCTAAACTGCATACAGTCTTTATCTCTCTTCTCTATCCACACACACACACACACACACACACACACAGAGTGTGTGTAGTTATATAAATATAGATATACAAATGTTAGCTATCATTAGATAACTGCCATTAAGATTTTAATTGTAGGTCTTGATCTTAAACATCAGGTAACTGATCACTTAGCAAGAGAAGGGGAAAATTACATTCTCAGTAAAAGAGGATGAATGTAGAATGTGACATGACCCTATAAAACAATGCCAGGAATGCCAAAAGCCAGGATGTGTTGAGAGAGATGGGGGAAACTAAGGGAAACAAGTTTCTTTTTCTTTTCTTTTCTTTTTTTTAAGGCTGAAATGGATGGAGTGAAGAGGCAAATCAAAGAAAAGATATGAAACAAAGGTAACAAGCAGCAAAGAGAAGACAGCATCATTTAGCTCTTTGCTTTTGCACTACCTAGCAAGAGCAAAGGACTTAGTCATGGAAATGACAGAGCAAAACTGGCTGATACTGAGAGTTGATACTCAAGATATAAAAAGAGATAGGAAGCTCTTGTTGGATTCAGGTCACTTGGGCCAGGTGAACATCACTGGGTACTGAAAGAACTGTCAGATATAATTGTTGAGTCATTGTGATATTTGAAAGAACATGAAACATGTGAGGAGTACCATAGGAGTTGTTGCTGTTCAATCATTGTTCCCACTCATGTCTGACTCTTTGTGACTCTCTTTGGGGTTTTTTTGGCAAAGGTATTGGAGCGGTTTGCCATTTCTTTCTCCAACCCATTTTATATCGATAAAAAACCTGAGGTAAATAGGATAAAGTGATTTGGCCAGAGTCACATAGCTAGTAAGTGTCTGAGGCTGGATTTGAACTCAGGATGATGAATTTTCCTGACTCCAGCCCTATTGCTCTGTGCACAGTGTCACTTCGCTGCTCTTACATAGGAGGGGAGAAGGGCAAAAATTGTCTTCATTTTAAAAAAGAATCATAGAATCACAGATGGGAGAGGGAAGAATAGAATAGTATCTATAAACCAAAAGCTAGGGAACCTGATTTTGATTCCTGGGGAAATTATAAAACAGATGATTAACGAGATTGTTAATGAACATCCAGAAAAAGAAAGTGATGACCACAATGAATCAGCATCATGCTTTATCAGTTGCAATTCATGATAGCTTAAGCTTATATCCTTTAAAAATATTTTTGACTGTGTTATTTAACTTATAGAGTAGATAGATATGGGAAAGGCTATAAATTTTTTGTTAATCTAGAATTTCATATTTCTTACTAGTCTTATAAAAAATATCGAGAGATGTGAATCAAATGATGATTCAATGAGATAGATAGACTGGGAACTGGTTGAATAGCCAGATTAAGAGAGTAGTTGTGCATGGTTCAAAGTTTGGCAGGTCTCCAGCGAAGTGCTTCATTAATCCCAAGCTTTCTTCTCCACACTTCCTTTTTTATTAATTTTTTTCTGATTGGCAAGCATTTATTTTCTCTCCCTACTATATTCCTTATTGTACAATAAAAAATAAATATAAAATCTCCATCAGATAGGCACAATCAAATGAAACAAATTCCCACATTAGGCATGTCTAAAAATGTATGTCCCAGGCCCCATTTTGTGACCATCACTTCTTTCACAGGGAGTGGATAACATGCTTCATCTTCAGTCTTTTAGAATCATGGTTTATCCTTGCATTGATCAGAATTCTAGACTTTCAAAGTTGCTTTCCTTATAATGTTGCCACATGCTCTGTATCAGTTCCTTGAGATCTTCTGGTCTCCTTTGAAACTGTTCATTTCTTATGGCATGATAATATTTTACTACAGGAATATATCATAATCTGTTAGGCCATTCCAGCAGGTAGGCAGCCCCCTGATTTCTAGTTTTTGATACCACAAAAGGAGCTGCTATAAATATTTTTGATCATATGGTTCCTTTTCCTCTTTCTTTGCTGTCTTTGGGGTATATACCCAGGAGTGGTTTGTTGGGTCAAAGAGTTTGTACAGTCTAGTGATTTGGGAGGGGCATAATTCTAAATTACTATTCTAAAATAGCTTTATCAATTCATAATTCATTCATCCAGAGTGCACCAACAGTACATTTATGTGCCTATTTTTCCACAGCCCTTCCAACATTTGTCATTTCCTTTTCTTTCCCTTACGCATCTTAGCATTTTTATTAATGATCTGGATAAAGGCATAGATAACATGCTTGTCATGTTTGCAGGTGACACAGCAGAGCTAATGCATTGGATTACAATGTCTGAATCCAAAAAGACCTTGGCAGGCTAAGGCACCAGGCTGAATTTAATGAAATGAAATTCGTCAAAAATAAGTATAAAGTTTTCAACTGGGTTAAAAAAATATAAGTACAGAATGGAGGAATCCTGGCTAGACAGCAGCTTCTATGATTAAAGTAATCAGGTTTCCCTTTTTCTTTCAATAATAAAAGTTCACTATGAGCCAGCAGTGTGAGGGGGACAGCCAGAAAAGCTAATGTGGTTTGGGAAGCCCTGAGAGGCAGAGGTCCCTGGGCTAGGGAGGCCACAGTCCCTATTGTACTCTGCCATGGTCAGGCTAGGACACATGTGGAGTATTAGATTCAGTTCTGGGCATGGCATTTTAAACATTTGATAATGTATAAAGTATCCAGAAGAGGACAAGCTGAAAGAGCCTTGAGGATATGACCTCTGGAAATTGGTTGAAGCAATGGGGGCTATTTAATTTAGAAAGCAGAAGACTGGGGAGGGGGTAGTGGTGGAGAATAACATGATACCTATGTATCTGAAAGGCTGTCACTTGGAAGAGAAATTAGACTCACTTTGTTTGATCTCAGAGGGAAAAATCAGGAAAAATGGGTAAAAAAAAAAAAAAAAGACAAATCCTAACAATCAACTTATCCAAAATGTTAATGGGCCACCTTGGGAGCCGGTTGATTCCCTCTAATTTGAGGACTTCAAAGAGTCTGGATAATCACTTGTTTAGTTTATTGGAGAAGGGATTCTTAATAAATTGCTGCTAACCCCCTTCCAACTCTCTGGTTTTGTGACTCTGCCTTTCTGTGAAGTTTAAATGAAGCTAATGAAGTAATCTAGTACTCTTCTCACTATGCCCACTTGGCCTTCCTGTGATACCATCTGGCATCAGTTAGGGCTCATGGTAACCTCTATACCATGTAAACAGAGTCATTTAGAAGGGATACCATGCTCCCCTTCAGCTCATCCCGGACGGGTATTTCCTTACTTCAGTTTCATCTGATCTTCCTTGGGCAGAGGTATTTTTGAAATGAAATGCCTGCTTCCACCAACTTATTGCCATCACAAAGCGGGCTCTTGACTCATCCACGCGACTCGCCTTTCTCAGTGACCCCTCTCCACAGCTGCCTTTGAACCTCACTGAAAGACGTGTCCTAGTTTAGCCAGATTTTGACTCCCTGGTGAAGGGGACGCCCTCTTCCTGTCAACATTATTGGGATCCATAGGGATCCTTCAGATTCTCCTTGGAAAGGAGATTGGGAGCCGGTGTGCTCCATCAGTGCCTCTGAATGGCCAGTAAAGTAAAAATCACCAGCGATGATCTCCAGCACTTCCTTGGTCCCTTATGCCTTTTAATACTTTTCCATAAAAAGGACAACAGAAAACTCATCTCATCACTTGACATGCCTGTTATGTCTATATGGTTAGTATCTGCAAAGCTTTCGTGCCCTTGCTGTAGTTTATAGAGAAATTGATTTCACAGAATCCAAGAAATTAGAGATGGAAACACTCTATTAGGTTACCAAATCCATCCCCTGAGGCTAGTTTAGGATTGATCCCTAGTTCAGTGTATTATATAATGCTTTTTTTTTCCCTATCAAGTTTTGATGGGTTTTTATATATTTATAGCAGACTGGCAATATGCAGCATGGAAATTATGCCAATCCATAGGAGAAATAAAATTTTAGAAAAATAAGGTTTTGCTAAGCACTAATTTTACATTGGTGGATACATTTTTTAAAATGTACTAATGTTTATAGCCCCTCATTGTGACAAAGGCAGGGTTCTAATATGGGATCATGAATTGGCATTACAATAAAACGGAGAATTTGCATAGTTGTAAGTTGCAGAATTTTCCCAAGACATAATTTCCCATCAGATCTGTACAAAATATGATATGAATTTTAGCCTCCCAAGGCTGGCTTCTTTTCTGCACAGGAAATTGAGCCCTGTACTTTGCTCAAGTACATGCAATCAAACAGCTGGCCAAGATGATATTTTAGTCCCCTTGTCCAGGCTGTTTGGGGCTGTGACTCTGTATGAGACTTTAACAGCTCAATGGGGAATACTCCCTTTGAATCTAAAGGAAGTGAAGAGATAGAGCCTCTCACAGGGATATTGGTCTGGGCCTGTACTTTGTAAGCTCCTTCCACCCCATTTCAGTTAGGCAGGGATCCAGGGAAGAGATAGCTCGAGTAGCCAGTGCTAAGGAAAACCTGCAACTAACAGACTCATATATATATATGAGGTAGCATGGGTAGCCAGTGATAAAGATCTACAACTAATAGAATCATATATATATATGTATATATATATATATATATATATACACATACTATATATGCGGTAACTCGAGTAGCCAGTGCTGAAGATCTACAACTAATAGACATATATATATATGTGTGTGTGTGTGTGTGTGTGTATACATATACATATACATATATATATATATATATATACATACACACACACACATACACAAACACACACATAAAATTAGCTCAAAAAAGCTTCTTTCCCTTCCAGCAAAGCAATGAGAATTCTCCTCCCCTTTGGCTGAATTTTATGGTATCTTTTCACCTTCAAGGCTGCCTAACTTAACCCAGTTTCGCTTGCATGGAAATCTTGGGGGCAGAAGGGCAAAATAAGATTGGTTCAGGCCTGTTTCTGAGATTGACCCACTTTGGGAGACCTGGAGAGGTGCAAGAAAGAGCACCTAGAAAGAAGACAAGTAGATCAGAGCATAGAGAACAGCCAAATCCTATCAACTTGATGTTTCCATTCCAATATTCCTATTTAAAAAAAACCCAGATGAAGTCCTGTTTGTGGATGAGTATTATGTCTAGAGTGTATTGCAGGCAGAAAAGCCTTATGCATTTTTTATACACCTGTATGCTAAATGAGAAAGCGCATCCAGGTGCTGAGTAAGACTTATGAATGTGCTGTAAATTATGCAAACAAGTAATTTTGCATGTCCAAAAACTAGTGCCTACAAATGATACAGTTTCCTTAAACTGTCCATAATTCAGGGGTGCACAAATGGGGATGCCAACAAACTAGGACAGGCCTAATTGCTCGGCATCATAAATCAGAATGGACAGGCATCAATCAAAAAGAAGAATTTTTGCCTGAAAAGGATCCTTTCAAATCAGGCAGTTAAAGAAGGCAGCTGCCAGGTCCCAAAGTATGAGCTTAAATTAGGACCAGGCCTATGGTGCTATGGTAGAATAGGCCTTTGGTTTTGAGGTGAATTGGCAATAAGGGGGACAGGATGACCACAAAAAATTTGTTTAATGTTTTTATACTTAATTTACTTGCATTATTGCTATCTGGATCTTTGTTTTTCATTACTGTACACAGACTCCTTACTGGATTGTAATTTTTTTTTTTAACAAACTCACATTCAAATAGGGAAAATGGAGCTATAAGGTGAGTGGGAGGTAATCCCAGAGGAAAGTTGTTGGGGAGGGTCTGGGAAACATGCGGACCAGGAAGGGTCTCCTGCAGAAGAGAGAATTTGAGTAGGAAGCCAGGGAAATGAGGAGGGAGAACATTTCAGACACAGGAACAACTGGTACATTGAGTAAAAAATTGGAGGGCATCTGTGAAGGGAACAGCAAGTCAATAGCATGGCTGGATATACTGTGTGGAGAGGAATAAAAGCTAGTAAGTAAATAAGTAAGGCAGGAAGGGACCAGGGAATGATGGGCTTTAAATGACAAAGGACTTTATATTTGATCCTGGAGGTAATTGGAAGCCACTGGTGTTTTTTGAGGGGTGGTGGTGGGTGAAATGAATAGACAGTGTTTTCTTGTCATAATGGGGTCAGAATGAGCCTTTCCTGACTTTACCCAAAGCTTCTCAGAAGCCTATTGTAGAATTTTAGACAATTTAGGGTTGCAAGGAACCTCAGAAGCCATCTAATGCAATCTGGACTTGGCCCCCCCCAAAACCCTCTACCACACCTCTAAGTAATTTTTTGACCTCCATGAAAACCTACACCAAGGAGGAACCCCCCATCTCCAAATGCTGCCAGTCCTACAGCCTCTGCCCAGGGTACCTTGTCCCAAAGTTGACCGATCAATTTTTTTTTTAACTCAGAGTTTTTATATTTAAATAGCAAAGTTGAAGGAAATAGGTTCAGTATGGAGCCTGGTGGTTATTGGCTCTCCAATCTGTGTTTTTATTTTTCTTAACATACGTATGTGTGCAGATATGTGTCCATGTATGTGTGTGGGGAGAAGGGAAGGAGAAGAGGAGAAGGAGAGGGAGCTAGAAGGAGAAGGAGAAGAAGGGGAAGAAAGAGAAAGGGAGGGAGAGGGAGAGCAGACACAACTAGAACTAAATTAGCTGGTTTAAAACTCTTTTAGGTATTTTATGTATGTCATGCCCTGAGTAATGAGTTTGCATACAATTGCAGTCGGCTGTATATAATTCTCCATATTTAGAAGTAATTGTTCTTGAAATCAATATTCAAATTTATGCCAAACAATATGCAAATCAACTTAGCTTTGACTCTTTTTAGAAATTGCACCAGAACTGGCAGGAACTGTTCCAGTGGTGTTGGAGTTCCATTCTGAAAGAAAATAATAGGATTCAGAGGAAACTGATCCTCTTAAAAACCCATATCTAACCTGGAATTTTAGTTAAAAGATTACCAAGGAAGTTACCAAATTCCATCTAGTAGTTTATTGTTTTAAAAAGCTTGCTTCATGGGAATCCCCTTTATTGTTTAATGTTTGCTACTCTTAGCAGTTTTAATGAACAGTTACATTGTGAAAATAAGCTCTGGAAAATTTATGTTTATGATCTGTATTTCAGCAAAAGCACACATCTTGAAATAGAGACCATATGGCAATGGCCAAAGTATTTCTTCAATCAATCATTTAGTCAATAAAGTTAACAAGTATTTATTAAATGCTTACTTTGTGCCAAGGCTTGTGCTAAGACTAGAGAATGAGAATACCAAAGTGAAAAAGTCTCTGCTTTCAAGATTATATGTCCCATCTCCATCAATTAATCTGATATTTCAGTTGAAAGAAAAAAAATTTATATTAAAGTAGCTAATTCACATTTGCACAACACATTACAAGATTAGATCCTTATGACAATCCTGGTGAGTCAGAGTTAATGGTAATTATTATCATCCATTTTACAGAGGGAGATACAGAGATCAAGTGACTTACATGTCAAAAGCAAGACTAGAATCCAGTTCTTCATGACTCTACTATGTTACTCTACTCCTTCAGAAAGAGTATAAGAAGCAAGACAGTGAGACTGAAAAATCTAAAGTTAATAAAATCTTTTTTTGTGTCACAGAGCTCTTGTGATAGGTTGAAGTAGACGCATAGAAGGGTCCCCTAGACTAATCACCAGGATCTCTTACCTGGAAGCATGAAGCTGTCTTGGCCTGGGATAGGCTAGCCCAGCAAGCTGAGCAGACTCTAGAAATAGTCATTTCTGTCTAAGCAGCCATTGCATTTCGTGTAGCAACCTGCGAGATGTGCAATCTTTTTCTAGATCCTTAGAGATTCTGCCCGTGAACTGATTCCAGAGTCCAGCCTTGTTGGGCCCTGTCTTGGGTGAGAATTGAATTCTAAAAGGTAGAAGAGGATCAGTTTTCTTTCTTAGACTGAAAAAGCCCCTTTTTGTCTCTCTGGGTTCTCCCGGGGTCAGAACAGAATTGGACCCTGGAGAGGGATCCCAACCTGCTCTGACTTTAAAAAAAACCCTCTGAAATACAGACCTCCAAGCTTTAGAGCTACAATGAACATCCAGACTCCTTATTTTGCAGACGTGAAAACTGAGGCCTAAGGAGGGAAGATGACTTGCCCATGATCACATAGGTAATGTGGGATGGAGCCAAGCTTCAAATCTAGTTTCTTCTGATCTAAATCCACTGTTCTTTCCCCCTGCACAAATGAGTAACTATAGAGTTAGAGGATTGGCTTGTTCAATCAAAGGGGAAGAAAGAATTGCTTTTTGTTTTTTCCTTTTTCTCTTAATTTTTTTTTAAAGAAGCACAAACCAGGTCTTTGATCATTAGGTTTCTAGATAGTCATTAGGGATCCTGACTTAGGGAATTTTTCACCTTACTGTGGAATAGTCCACCTGGGGAAGAAAGGAAAGTATGTTGTTTGGAAATACAGCACCCTATGACAGGGCATCTCGGGTCCCTCTTGGGTTTTAAATTTCTTCTCCTTCCTGTCAGCTTCAGATCGCTTTACACCCCCAGGAGAGGTTATAGGACTGAGCATCCATAACAGTGCCTTTGGAGAAAATAGATTCTAGATACAGCCAATAAATCCAGCACAAAAAAATAGCTCCCTTTGGCAAAGAGGGATGGTTCGTTATTTTTTTAAAGTGCTGCAAGAAAAAAAAAAGAATAGAAAATCACTATCACAAGCAAGACCCTATTTTCAGCTCTCAGGGATTACCCTTTGTCCATCAGCATTATCTCTGAGCTCACTTGTGACCTTATCCTTAAAAATAAAGTGATCTTGCTGGTTTGGTTAGGCACTACATGGCTGCAAGCCAGAGGGAAGGGTAGGTTTTGTAAGCTTGCTGAGGGATGAGATGGTACTTTCCATATCCTCCCTACAGGGTGGGTACTCTGTATTTAAGATGACATAGCCAAAGGCCTTTTTGGTTCAGAAGTGATTTCACTGGTGCAGATAACTCCCAGTGTGGAATCTCCCTCCACTGAAGCAGATTAGCAATTTAAGAATCTTTATAAGTTGCCCAGGGTAACAAGGTATTAAGGGGTTCATCTGCAGGCAACCAAGGCCCAAGTTTAACTCAGGTCTCTTGACTCCAAAACTAGTTCTCCATTCTCTATGTCATGCTGGCTATCAGGTCATTGTGTGCCTTACCATGTAGAGAGGGATTTCTATAGACAGTTTTCCATATCCTCAAAAACTCTCATTGACCAACTAAATATGATTTTGCAGTATTCTAGTCTGCTCACTAAAACATCAATTGGTGTAATATTTATAACATTGTTTTTATGAAACTGCCCTCTACAATTATTTTTTAAAAATGTCTCTTGGTTGGAGAAAACAGACAAGAATTGAGGTTTAATTGACATTAAAATGTTGGAGGGCTAGATGAAAGGTGTTTTAAAGTTTTTCAAGGAAATTAGTGATTGTGGCTTGTCCAGGTATACAGCTGGAACCGATTAGGGAAGGGACTCTTAGACAAGAGAACACAGCCTGCAAAATGAGTCACTGACTTGATTAGAGCCTTTGCCCAGATTCTTCCCTTGAGTGACTCCTCTATGTCTTGATTGCTTGGCTTCAGTTCTTTATCTTGCCCTCCCCATTCCCTAATCCTCATCTAACTTTATCAAATACTCTCACATGATTCCCAAGAACACTGACTCTTCTCTGTTTGGATTCCTGAATTTTAATTCTTTTTAATGCTCTCTTTATCTCCCTTATCAGATGCTCCAATTCCCCCTCTACCTCCTCTGTACTTCTTTCCCTCCTCTAATACTTTCCCAGTCCTCAGGACCATTTCCTGTTTGCTTGATTCATCAATGCCCTCTCAACCATCTCTCCTCCTCCCCCCATTATGATCACATCTCTGTTCTCAATAGTACTATTGAGCAAGACACCTATTACCTGTTTTCCTTATAGCCTCAATCACTAATTAAAGCTGGTTTGGCATTTGTTGATCACTATCAGTTCCTTACTTCCCCTAACTTTCAAGCATGATCAATCAAGCAAACCTTCTAATAAACAAGTTCAGTTTAGCAAAATTCAGCAAAAACAAAACAACCCTCCCTAAAAACAAACTCCAAACCCCAAACCCAATAGACTGAATCCACGTGATTTTTGCTTGCTGAGTACTTATGGTCAGAGAGGAGAAGAAGCAAGTCTTTGGGGAATGTCTTTCATAAAAGTGAGAGCAGCTCTGTACTGGGTCCAGGCTAGATCACACCTGGAATATAGTATGCAGTTCTGGATCCCCCATTTTAGGATGGACACTAACAAGATGGAGTATATAGAGTAATGTAATGAGAGTGATCAGAATTCCGGATAGCCATATCAGATAGTTGAAAGAGCAGCGAATATTTATTCCATAAAAAGAGGTCACAGAAGTGGCAGGGTAATAATCTTCAAAAAAAATGAGAAAGACTCAGCTTGTCCTACTTGCCCCCAGAGGACAGAATGGGTAGAAAATACAGAGAAGATTTGGACTTCAAAAACTTCCAGTTATTATTAGAGCTGTTCCCAAATGAGGTTCCTTCTTATGGGCATTAGTTCTTGTTGAACGGAATTGAACTGAAATGAAGGTCTTTCAGAAGGAGCCAGGGGACTACTTGATGGGAATGTCATAAAGGGAATTCTGTTCATGAATAGATTAGACTACATCATCTCCAAGTCCCCTTTTAATTTGGGGAAAGGAGTGAGACAATCATAGATTTAGAGCTGGAAGAACCTTTAGCGGCCAAACAGCCCAATTCCTTCATTTTATAAATGAGGAAAACTGAGGACCAGAGGGGTTCACTAATTTGGCTAAGGTTATCCAGATGGTAAGTAGCAGAATCAGGACTCCTTCCTTCCTTTTTCCTTTCTCTCGCTCTTCCTTCCTTCCTTCCTTCCTTCCTTCCTTCCTTCTTTCCTTCTTTTCTTTCTTTCTTCCTTCCTTCCTTCCTTCCTTCCTTCCTTCCTTCCTTCCTTCCTTTCTTCCTTCCTTCCTTCCTTCCTTCCTTCCTTCCTTCCTTCCTTCTTTCCTTCTTTCCTTCCTTCCTTCCTTCCTTCCTTCCTTCTTTCCTTCCTCCATTCCTTCCAATACTTATTAATTGCCTACTATATGCCAAGAATCATGCTAGGTGCTGGCAATAGAAAGACAAAGATAAAGCAGTCTCTGACCTCAAGGAGTTCATGTGCTGTGAGAAACTGCAGATCTTGATAACTTTGGAAGAAATATCATCTCAGGCACAGAGAGACCCCAGACTACCAGGAGAACAGCCACATGGTCAACACTTTGTTCTTTGGGCCTACGCTCCTAGTGGATGATTGCAAGTAGGAAGCAGTCCCTTATGGGACAAGACTTGAGAAATAACACGAAGTTGGCCTTGTTTGAAAAACACCTGTTCCTCCAGGTCTGTCTACCTTAATTAAAAATCTGTGGTTCTTAACCTGGGGTCTGTGAACTTAACTTTAAGTATATTTCATTGTAATCTGATATATTTTATTTTGTACACTTAAAAATGTTCTGAAAAGAGGCCCATAGACTTCGCCAGAGTGCCCAAAGGGCACACAAGTTAAGAACTTCTGGGTCAGAGGGATAACACATTAGCTCATTAATATTTCAGTGTGAATCAGTTTGAGCAGATCCCTTTTATGTTCCAGGTCCAGGCAGAGTCTAGATGCTGGAGCAAAGGGCAAGGACTAAGACCCTAGGGGATAGCCTAACTCAGTCCCCTCAGGGCTGGCCTAGGGAGAGGGAAGTCTGTGACCAGCACAGAGATTTGGTGTTGGCACATGGCAAACAGAGCCTTTCCAACCAGGACATCAGAGACTGGGGTTGGGGCAGCAGCAAGGGCTCCAAGCAACAGGTCCTGGCAGCCTGGGGAGTGCTGGGCCACAAACATTCCCCAACACTCGGCAGCCCTAATCCCAAACACGTGTCCGGCCTGGGGTTTGCCAGCCAGCAGCCACATGGCTCCCTCCTGGGGCTGGAGAGAAGGCCGCCTGCTCTGCCAATCCTGCCTGCCTCCTCCTCCTCCTGACCACCATCTGCTCTCCTGAGTGGGCCAGGACAGTGGGAGGGTCCACCTGCCAGATGTGGAATTCATCCTTAAATCTCAGTCGCTCCAGCATTGTGTGGGAGTGTTTGGGAGGGGTGTTTGGTGTGTGTGTGTGGAATGGGAGTGGGGAGTGGGTTTCAGGGGGCATTGTTCTCAGAAAGGCTACAGCATGGATGGCAGGTCCCATACTTCCTTCAAGAACTAGCCTTCTTCAATCTTCCATCTTCTATCAATATATATTTATTAAGTGCCTGTTATATGACACCATACTAAACATTAAGGATCCAAAAGACACAAAAGGCAATTCCTGTCCCCAACTGTGGAGATAACATGCAAACAAATATACACACAGCTATAATATATAGGATTAAATAGATAATTAACAGACAGAAGGCACTGGGGGAGGCTTCCTGTAGAAGGAGGATTTTAGTTGGGACTAGCAGGTATTCTTTTATTCTTTTTTTTTTTTTTTTGCTGAGGCAATTGAAATTAAGAGACTTGCCCAGGGTCACACAACTAGGGAATGTTAAGTGTCTGAGATCAGATTTGAACTCAAGTCCTCCTGACTTCAGGGCTGGTGCTCTATCCACTGCACCACCTAACTGCCCCCTAGCAATATTCTTAACCAAGGATCCATGAATTTTTAAAAACATGGTTTGATCACAACATTTCAATATAATTTGCTTTATTTGTATTCCTATGTATTTTATTGTATTAATTTAAAAATATCTTTCTGAGTGGAAGTTTATAGGCTTCACTAGAATGCCAAAGGGCTCTAACACACACACACACACACACACACACACACACACACACACACACACACAAGTTGAAGAACCTATGGAATATAGCCTTTATGTATCCCCTCAAGGGCCTGTGTTCTCTCCTTCTCGAATGATCATGTCTATATTTACTTCTTTATATGTTGCATTCCTTCAGTAGAATGTAAGCTCTTTGAGGACAGGAACTACTTTCCACTTTCCTTTTCTACTTCGTGTATTATTCCTAGCTAGGAAAATAGAGATAGAGAGACAGATAGATGGAGGAATAGATGGATGTTAGAGACAGACAAGAGAGATAGATGATCAATATAGAAAGATACAGAGAAATAGATGATAAAGAGAGGTGATCAACAGTGATAGGTAAAAATAAATAAATAAGAGAGATAGGTAGATGACAAACGAATGAATTGTAGAGAGATGCTAGAGATAGATGAGAGATATAGTTAGATAGAATATTCATTAAGAACATTTGTCCTGGGCACTGATTTAAACAAGATGGTACCTACTCCCAAGGAGCTCAGATTTCTTTCCTTTACTTCCAGACTGATTTATTAATTACAATAACATCTCTAAGCATTTGAAATATGTATATTTTATATGTGTATTAAAATATGTGTATTTTACAAAGTGTTTATTTAATCTATAGATGATCTACTTGATATAGAAGTATGTTTTTTTCCTGTATAAAAATTGTATTATTTATTTATTTATTTTTAATTATTATTAAAAGCTTTTTATTTACAAAACATATGAGTGATTTTTCTACATTGACCTTTGCAAAACCTTTTTTTTTCTGTTCCAAGCTTTTCCCCTCCTTTCTCCCATCCCCACCCCTAGATGACAGGTAATCTAATACATGCTAAATATGTTAAATTATATGACAAATCCAATACATGTATACATATCTATACAGTTATCTTACTGCACAAGAAACATCAGATCTAGAAAGAGAGAGAGACAGAAAAAAAACAACCTAAGAAGGAAAACAAAATGCATGGAAATATTCACCGAAAGCTTTAAAATTCTGTGTTGTGGTCCACACTCAGTTCCTTCAGGCCTCTCTCTGGATGTATATGACTATCTTCATCGCTGAACAATAGGAACTGGTTTGAATCACATCATTGTTGAAGAGAACCATGTCCATCAGAAATGATCATCGTATAGTCTTGTTGCTGTGTATGATGATCTCCTGGTTCTGCTCCTTTCACTCAGCATCAGTTTGTGAAAGTCTCTCCAGGCCTCTCTGAAATCATCCTGCTGGCCTTTTCTTACCGAACAATAATATTCCATAACATTCATAT
>JAJPUD010027017.1:1084-12874 GCA_023553655.1 Myrmecobius fasciatus
AAAAAAAAAAAAAAAAAAAAGGCAGACCCTCCAAACCACCTGCCCACAATCAAGACAAATTGTTCCAAGAGGCCCGCAGAAGACTCCCAGGTGTGTGAAAAACACAATGCTCCCACTCCTGTTCCAACTGCTGTTCCAGCTCCCTGCTCCAGCTCCCTGCCCCGGTCTCCCTGCGCTGCAGTCTGGGTTCAGTAGACCATCCCCCTGCCCAATTAAAACAGACCTGTTTTGAGGTTCTTCCAGAGTATCTTCTTCTAGAATCATGTTGTTCTCCAGATATTGTGGATTTTTTTTTGCTTCAGAATCAGTCTAGAGGCTTCACATGTTATTGGTTTGAGGGGAGATTAGAGGAGGTTACAGAGACTCCTGTGTGATCTCCCCCACCATGGCTCCACCCCCGCAAGGAATAGAAAAATAATTTATAAGAAGAAAGATATGATAAGATTAGGTTATAAAGTGCTTAAAAAGACAAAAAATAATGGATCCCATTTAATACTAAAGATAACAGAGAACTACCAAAGTTGCTGTTGTTTTTTGAAAATTAAGTTTGATCTGCTCTTGACCATTATTTCTATGATAGCTTAACAAAATAACTTATTAGAGCTATTAGAGATTTGAGGGAAGGAAACCAAACTGAAGCCTACTGATAATAGTGCAAGTATGATGTGATAAGAATCAGGTAGTGACTATTTCATAAGAAAGAAGAAACTGAATTTTCAAAATATAAGGAAAATATAATTTATCAGACTTGGCTGTTACTTTAGTTTTCCAGGTGACTAAGAGGGTGGTGATAACATTAACAGCCTTATGAATATTAGAAAGAGGGGATAATTTGTAGGAAGATTATTTTAATGTCATATATAGTTTTTGATGCCTGTTATTGTTGTTCAGTTATTTTCAGTCATGTTTGACTCTTCATGACCCCCTTGGAAGTTTTCTTAAAAATGAAAATGGAGTAATTTGCCACATTCTTCTGCAAATCATTTTTGCAGATGAGGAAACTGAAGCAAAAAGGGTTAAATGTTTTGTTCCAGTTTGCATAATTATTAAGTTTTTAAGACCTGATTTGAACTCAGGCAAATGAATCTTTCTGATTTCATCCCTGGCCCTCTATCCTCCCTGTTACCTAACTGCTTATGAAACATCAATTTTGAGATAAATAATAAAAAGTCACAAAATCAAGTTTGGAAGTAAAGAGAGGTTAGGGCAGGGCAAATAGGCTTTCTAAATAGAAGTGATAATTGAATCCATGGGATTTGATAACATCACCACATGAAATAGTATAGAAGAGAAGAGAGCTCAGGACAGAACTTTGGCAGAAAACTTTTAGGGGTCACAATGCAGATTAATTTTTCTCCCTCATTTCCCTGAAAGATGAAAATCATTTTTCTCTACTCTGAATTCTGAGAACACTTTGTGACTTTTTTGTGCATTCACCATACTCTGGTTTATATTTATTTAAGGTATATGTTTATTTAAGGTATATTGTTTTTGATTTCTATGAGGGGATCAATATTGCCTCATTTACTTTTCTACATTCCAAGGAACCCACCTTTGGGGCTTTCTCAGAGGAATACTTTGACTTTGTTTCCTCTAGAAATTGAACTTTTCAGGACTAAAGTATCCTTGGACCTTTCCTTATCAATCTTGGAGGCTACTTTTCAGTGACTCTGGTTTTGCTGTGTTTTTACAGCTGTGTTTTTTATAAACTCTGGTATCCAGCTAATATCTATTGAGTTTTGAAATAGATAGTCATATACTGTAGCTTTTCATTGTATTTCTGAATCATTATTGGTCCAGTATTTTACCGGAACAGATATGTTGGAGCTTCATGTTCTACCTTCCATTCTAGCAACCATTTTGACTAGTGATTCCAGAATCAATATTGTCACAAGATGACATTTCATAACTAGGAAAAAAATGGGGGAATTAGATGAGAATTTTGGGAAGCATATCACAAACCTGTTGTGCATATATTTTCAGTCATGTAAGGTATCAACTATTTAAAAAATTTTCAGAATGCTTTTGATGCCAAAAGAAACGTATATGATACTTTTTATTTACCTTAATATACTTTTTCTTCCAAAAAGAGATTCACCTTTAAAATATGTTCTTATCACTTGACATTATGATACCTACAAGAAACTTTTCTGGTCATGCCTAAATCTCCTAAAATAGGTCTTCTAAGATATCTAGTACAAGAATGGATTACTTTGATTAACCATATAACTGGATTGTGTGTTTAACACTGATCAGACTGAGCTTGTGCCAATCCTACTGACTTGAGGTTTTGTGAGCACTACTTCTTCATGTGAATGCATGGTAAAAATTTCCATTAACCCAAATATAAACATCATAATTTGAATTGATAGAAAGAAAAAAAAAAGTTCTTTTATTTTTCTTTCAGCTCTGAAAAATTGGTATGTGGACATTTGTTATTGTTTTCTGTGTTGTCATTTGAAATTATATGTGGAGTTGTTATTTATTATTTGAGTAGCCATTTTGCTAATTTGATCTTTAAAGTAGAATTTCAGGCAGGATATTGTAACTATTCAGAATAATATGGAAGTCCAGAGAAGCCAAAGTGCCTGGGTCTTCAGTCTGTTTTCTAGGAAGTGAGCTAAGATATCAACCTATTCACTTTTGCTTGAGACTGAGAGTGAGATGGTACAATGGAGGAAAAGAACTATGTTTCATGTATTAGGGACTGTGTCTGTATATTTGTTATTAAACCTTTTGGCTACTCTGATAGTATTTAAGTGAAATTGGTTAAAGAATATAATCCTTACACTTTGTGGAATATAAAAGGGACAGTATCATTTCCCTTAATGGTACTGGGGGTTATAGGTTGAAATTCAATTTGCCTCACCTTTCAGGCAATGAAGGACACAGTAGTCAAAGTTCAAATGTTAGATAATCTCCTCAAATGTAAATTTTACATTATCTTGTTCAGTGTGTAAAAGGCCCAATATTTTTCATAAGACTTTTGGATCTGGAAGGGAATATAGTAACTTGAATTCAATCCAAATCTGAAAAATATCCACCAAAGAAGTAGTGGTGCAAATTCTCTTTGAAAATTCCAATAATAAAAAATTCACAATCTTCTAAGGCACATCATTTGGATTTAGACTTTTGTAATATTTAGGAATAGTTTTTTTTTTTTTTTTTCTGACATACATTTTCCTTTTTCAGCTTCTACCAATTATTACCACAAGGCTATCTCTCTGCAATTATGCTCTTTTCCTAAATCTTCTTTTCTCTCTAGATTCTTGGTTTCATTCTTTCATAATTTAATTTATTTTGACCATTCTTACTTCATTCTAAATATTTTCCCCAAATCATCAATCATATCCAATAATTGTCGATCTCCTTAAAGACTATAACTTGGGACCGCTCTCATTTTTTTTTTCTTTTTTCTTTTGCTCTTTCCTATCTCTCTTGATGATCCACAGATTTAACTATTTGCATGAAAAAATCATAGATAGAATATCCAGCCTGAATATCTGTCCTGAATGAGAATCTCAAATCACTGTGATATTTCACCCCTATAATATGTGTGACAATGTCATTCCCTGCTCATTAAACTCCAGGGACTCCTTATTATAATTTCAGATATAAATTCTATTTCTTAGAATATTCTTAGCAAACTGTTCATTTACTATATTTCTAATTTTTTTTAATATTCTTCTCCTTTCTATACTTGATATTCCTCACTTGTGAGGAGAATCTTCTAAATTCTATTATTTTTGACTCTGTCCAGTATATCTGGATTGCTCTCCTGTCTGTGTACTCTCTATTTTTTTGGCTTTTAAAAAATTCCTCTCAAGGTATAAACTCTTTTCTATTCCACATCCTATCACACAATGCCACTCTTTTGAGACTACATCTCATTTACAATTTGTGTGTCTTGTGTGGATATAGAAATTATAATTTTATTCTTCAAAATATTATGTATTATCATATACCAAGAGCCAAGAGTTATCTATATTTATGTTTCATCCTTCCACTAGATTTTAAACTCCACTAGAAGGTCATCAATTGAGAAATAGCAAAGCAAATTGTAGTATGTGATTGTAATAAAACAATATTGTGCTATAAAAAATGATGAGCACGATGCTCTCAGAAAAACCTTGAAAAACTTATAGAAGTTGATGCAAAATGACATCTAGTATGTACAAAGTAACATTGAAACATTGCAAAATAACCAGTTGTGAACCACTTAGGTATTCACAACAATTCATTGATCCAAGACAGCTCTGAAGACCTTATGATGAAAATGCTATCTATTCCCAGGGAAAGAACTGATGGTGTCTGTTGATTGAAGCATACTTAAAAAAAAAAAACACAAAAACAAACAAAAAACCCCTCTCTTTTTCTTGATTTTTTTTGTATGTTTCTTAAGCAGCATGTCTAATATAGAAACATATTTTGCATGACTACACATGTATCACCTCTGTCAAATTGCTTACCTTTCTAATAACAGGTTTATGAGGGTATGAAGGAAGAAAATTTGGATCTCAACATTTTAAAAATGAATGTTAAAATTTGTTTTACATTTAATTGGAGAATAAAATGCTAAAGAAAAAAAGAAAGAAAAAAACGTACATAAGGCAAAGAATTTGGTTTAACTTAAATATTGTGTTTCCACCAGAACTAAACACAGTGTTCTGTACACAGGAGATATTTAATATATTTTAAATTAACTTTTAAATTGACCCTGTACCATTACTAATGGCAATTTACATAATACTGAATGCATTCATAAGGAGAGTGAGGTAATGATGCATTGTGTTGCTATCCCACTACACATGTTTTCATGTGCTAAAATTTTACCTAGTGTCAGTTAGACTATTTGTTAATATCTTTATTATAATAACAGGATACCAGTGTCCAGATGCCTCCGTTAGCCTTAAAAAAAAAGGATAACAAAAGCCATTTATTTGGACCTTTTCAAAGTAGCATTATGTAATTTGCCAATTCCTTTTTTCATTACTTACAATGAAAAACTGCATCCCGACACACAGGTAGTATGAATAGACAAACAATGGTGAAACATACAGATAATGAGAAATTTGTAGAATCATAGTAAGTAAGTATTAATATAGGATTAGAACTCAATTTTCTTTGATTTCTGCTTATCAGCTTATCTTTCTCTGTTTGAAGTTTGGAGTCACTTAAGGAATGTCTAAATTTCTTTAAAAACCTCTTGATAATACAGCATAGGGTACTTTACTGTAAGTAGTGAAGAACAGATTATGATAAGTCAGAACCAAACATGGAAAGCTTCAGTATCTTGGAAGTTTAGCCAAAGTTAATTCAGAGAGAATCATCATCATATTAGCCACAAAGTGGTGGGTCTTCTATTCAGAATAACTTCTAAAATCTGTCTCCTTAGTCATTCAAGACTTTGTTGCTTTTCCTTCAGACAATTTAAGTAACATACACAAAGCCACACAATTAAAAAATAACTAAAGAAATATTTTGACATTGATTTTATTCTCATGCTTTAGTTCATGTGAATCTATGCAATCTCTTTGAGCCTCAACTTCCTCATTTACAAAGAAGAATTACTTGAGTAATGAAGCATAATGACAATACTTAACATTTGAAAGTTTGTTATTTTCCCCATTTACAGAGGTTTATATTTTATCTGTTCAACTGATATGTTTTTTTTTCTTCATTATGTTCTTAATCTATCCTTTAATTGATGAATGTGTCCCTTAACTGGAATGAAAATACTGCAAGGTCTAAGGGACATAGTACCTAGAATCTATAAATTAAAACCCACTTGTGGAAGTAATTCTAATGAAATCTACTTAGGTGATTTTAGGAAATTCCAAATAAGAATATTTCATCAATTACTCTTATTATTACAGTTTCTCTTTATGTTGATTCACCAAAAAGGAGTGACACTGAGGTAAATTAGTATTTAAACCAAAGACAGAGAAAAAGACAATTGACAGAAAATGTTTCCAAATGATATTTATTAAAGAATACTTCATATAACTGACTAAGGTCCAAGCATGCGGTACAGATGAAAAAGAGTGTGCGTTGCTGAAAAATCTCCAAATTTAAATTCACATTAAGATTTTTTTTTCTATCTTATATGGTATGTACAGAGAAATTTCTATCTTTCATGAGGAAGGGAGTTTTTTTTTTTTCTATTTCTATTTGTCCCTCTTTTATTACTTCTGGACAGTTTTCTTTGCTTCTTGTAAGATTGTGTCATTATTCTTTTTTTTTTTTTTTTTTGCTTTTTGCTGAGGCAATTGGGGTTAAGTGACTTGCCCAGGGTCACACAGCCAGGAAGTGTCTGAGACCAGATTTGAACTCAGGTCCTCCTGACTTCAGGGCTGGTGCTCTATCCACTGCGCCACCTAGCTGCCCCTCAAGATTCTTTTTTAATCATAGTTTTCATATAGTCCAATTATTCTTATGTGTTCTCTTCGTCATCTGTTCCTCAGATCAATTGCTTTTTATGTTTAACATTCTCTTCCATTTTTTTTCATTCTTTATATTTTGTTTTGTTATCTTAGTCTTTTATAGCTTCACTGGTGTTCCCCTGTCCAATTCTAATTTTCAAAGAATCATTTTCTTCTTGAAGACTCTGATTCTCATTTTCTAGTTGGTTGACTGTGTTTTCATAATCATCCTGAGTTTTTTGTATTATTTAAAAAAAAACTTTTCTCAGTCACTCTTATTTGATTTTTGAAGTCTTTTTTGAGTTCTATGAGTTCTTTCTGGACAAGTAACCAATTAAAGTTACTCTTTAGGACAGAGAAAGTTTTTTTTTTTAACTTTAATGTTATCTTCTGAAGATGAATCCCAATCTTCCTTATTCCCATAGGAACTTGCTATGTTTTTTTTTTCTTCTTTATCTGCTCATTTTTAAAAATGAGAACTTATTAGTATAGCTACTTCTAGGCTGGCATTTTGGCTGGCATCTCTGGCTTCATTTCAGTTCTCCCCTATGGCTCAGCTAGCAGGTTCCCTGCCCCACTGTACTGGCACTCACTAGATATGCTTGTTCCTTTTCACCCAGGTCCATGTATCAGCAGCACAGCTGGGCCTGGCATTCCTTAACAGCTGAATTTCCCTCAATCTTCTAAACTTAGACCTCCCTCCCCCACACATATACCACCCTACATTACTGAGAAGGTGAAAATTCCAATGGTTGGGACTGAGGTTACATCCAAATCCATTTAGCCTTTAGGACTAGGATTCTACTTTCTGTTTCTGTGGAATAGTGTTTAAATTTCACATTGGTTAAAACTCAATCCTAGGGGTCCTTCTGGAGTTCTCCTTTTGTCCCAGAAGGACCCTGGTTTTCCCTCAAGTCTCTTTGTATTGAGGGGCCTAATTTCAATATGAGGCTGAGTTTGTTTTGTTTGTGGGAGAAGTATGAAGAGCTTGGGATTTTCTGATCTATTCAGCTATCTTCCCAGAATTTTCCCTAGCATTGTCACATTTTTAGGGATTTTAGTTTAGCTATTGGTGAAGAATTCTCTCCAATTTTCTCTCATTTCTACATTTTAGGATGGTCGAGTTTGTAATTGTTTGATAAATTAAAGGAGTAGAAAAGAGGATTTGGGGGACAGTGTTTAAGTTCCTTGAATGTAGGCATTTTACCTCCTCCATTCAGAGGACAGAGACTTGTCTTTAGTAAACTTTATAAATAATTATTAAATTAGCAAAATCTTCTGAAATATAAATTGTAGTTTAGATTATTCTCATGTTAAGTTTCATAATTGCCATTTGGAAGATTTAATTATAAAAAGTCCCTAAGCCCAATATTGTCTGATGCTTTTTCCCTTCTTTCTTCCTTCTTTCTTTCCTTCTCCCCTCCCTCTCTCCCTCCTTTGCTTTCTTCCTTCCTTCCTTCACTTCTTCCTTCCTTTGCTTCTTCTTTCCTACCTTGTTTCCTTCATTCCTTCCTCCCTCCCTCCCTCTTTCTTCCGTTTTGTCTAATTCATTAATTCTTTCTTTTCTTCCTTCCTTCCTTATTTCTCTTCTTTTTCATTCTCGTTTTTTTCTTTCTCTCCTTTCATATATTAATTCATCTTTCTTTCTCTCTTTTTTTGTCTATTGCTGTCTACTTGGATAGCCAAAAACACCCAAAATATTTGCATAAGTGATATGGGCTATATCATCTTCCCATCACCTCTTATACCACAGTCTTAAATACTTTGAATAGTTGCTGTGACTTTCTCTGTCTTGAAAAAAAATAACAATAAAACATTAATCCTGTATGCTTCTCATGGCATCCCACTTCTCTCACATTCAGCATGAGAGAAATAGCATTTTGCTATTTAATCATAATACTCAGGGTGATATAGACTCTTGAGCCAAGAAATAGACTTTCTTGTTTAGTTAGATAAAGTTGTAGGCACAGAGAACAGGCTCTGTCTTCTCTATGAAACTAGCCTGACAGAAGATAACAAACTTTGATCATCTGCCTAAAGATACCAACCAGTTTCATCATAGCTGGAGCATTTTGGCACCTGAGGTGTGTGGTGTCACAGCTGTTGCTGAAATATTATGTAATTAAATTTTACATTACATCAGTCCAACTGCACAATAAAATATCATTTGGTTAATTTTGGTTTGCAAATGTGCTTTATAAACAATTTAGAGAAAATAGTCAATGAGATTCATACAGAAAATTGTTATGTAGGCATGTAGCAGCATATTTATTGTATGATGCTACATGCCAAATGATGTACTAAATTCAAATATGGACATGGTAATTTTCCTTGTGTTGAAAATATAAGGGCCTAAGCACTTTTTTTTCATAAGCGAGATAGAACCAACACACCATGAGCATAAAATGGACATCATCCAATTGTACTTCGTACCTTCTTTACTAAATATATTCATTACATAAAAGATCCATTAGCCTGTGGTAAACTTTTTCTGAACAATATTTTAATTGCTGTTTCAAAAAAATATTAGGGTAACATAACATGATTCAGACAAAAATAACTGTGGCCCCTGAGTGAGAAAAAACTGATAGGAATATTTTCTTTCTTATGTTCCTCTAAAATTATCTATGTTATCTTGGAGAAATCACTTAATATTCATAATCTATATTTCTGCAGTACTGAATCTGACATATAAAAACTTTTGTATTCACAGTCACTGTAAATCTTAAATTACAACAGAATTTTGAATTAGGTTCCTCTTCTCATAAAATAGTCATTTAGTAATCTTTAGTTTTATTTTTTTTCACGCCAATTTAAAACAATTTACACATAAAAAACTTACAAAAGAGTCTGAAAAAATCCACACACATACTCCATTGTCTTTTGTATTGAGCAGGAAATTACATTTCATTTGACGGCCTTGAGGCCAAAGAATGACTGATGTATTTAATCTTAATTCTGATATATACTGTCATTTTCATTTACTTAATTGTGGCTATTTTTGCTTTGTCTTTTTTTTTCTTCTTTTTGATTAACTAATACTATGTACTGGGCAACCAGTTGTCTATATTATATTAACCATTTGTTGCTTCTTGTGTTTTCTGTTTACATTGTCCCAGGAACATAGGCTAGAAACAGTTAAGATATAAATTGGGATACATGCCTGAGAGTGATAATTCTTAAGAGTAAGAATTGCATTGAAATGGGATGAGGGTCTTAACATGAATGAAAATCAAACAATATGGGACCAGGGAAAGAAGCCAATCTTAACATGAAATCTCAATGTCAGAATAGAAATTATAACAGAATAATCCCAATTTTAACTCTTCCCCATTTTTCCAAATTTCTGTAGAGCCAATCTCCATATGTTTCAATCCTTTCTCTCCTTGATTGCTTTTGTATATCAACTAGGAGCTGATTTATGGATGGAGAATGAACAAAGATTAAGAGAACAGTGAACAAACTTTCATTAAATGCCTATTTTTATATGTTTTCATATATATGTATATACATATTTATATTTTCAACAAGTTACCAATGAAAAGTGCCAGATGCTGTGCTATTTTATAGAGGTCTATATGACTGTCATAAAATGTGAGGAAGTTCCTATTTATTTTTAGACTCACTTAAAAGTTAAGACAAAGAGAAGTTAACTAATTTGCCTAGGGTCACATATTTAGTACATACCTGAAGATTTATTCTTACTCAAGGTGAAATACACTATCCATTAAGTTACCATACTGCTTTTTTTTTTTTGACCTTTGCAAAAAAACTTTTTTTCCCAAGATTTTCCTTTCCTTCCCCCCACCCCTCACCCCTAGATGACAGGTAATATAATACATGCTAGATAGGATAAATTATATGACAAATACAATACATGTATACATATCTATACAGTTATCTTACTGCACAAGAAACATCAGATCTAGAAAGAGAAGAAGAAAAAAAACAACCTAAGAAGGAAAACAGAATGCATGGAAATATTCACAGAAAGCGTTAAAATGCTGTGTTGTGGTTCACTCTCAGTTCCCACAGGCCTCTCTCTGGATGTATATGACTATCTTCATCGCAGCACAACTGGTTTGAATCACATCATTGTTGAAGAGAACCATGTCCATCAAAATTGATCGGCGTATAGTCTTGTTGCTGTGTATAATGTTCTCCTGGTTCTGCTGATTTCACTCAGCATCAGTTCATGCAAGTCTCTCCAATCCTCTCTGAAATCCTCCTGTTGGTCATTTCTTACAGAACAATAATATTCCATAACATTCATATACCATAATTTATTCAGCCATTCTCCAATTGATGGGCATCTTTTCAATTTCCAGTTTCTTGCCACTACAAAAAGGGCTGCCACAAACATTTTTGCACATGTGGGTCCCTTTCCCTCCTTTAAAATCTCTTTGGGATATAGGCCCAGTAGAAACACTGCTGGGTTAAAGGGTATGCACTGTTTGATAACTTTTTGAGCATAGCTCCAAATTGCTCTCCAGAATGGTTGGATCCGTTCACAGTTCCTCCAACAATGTATCAGTGTCCCAGTTTTCCCACATCCCCTCCAACAGTTATCATTATCATTTCCTGTCATTTTAGCCAATCTGACAGGTGTGTAGTGGTATCTCAGAGTTGTCTTAATTTGCATTTCTCTGATCAATAGTGACTTGGAGCACCTTTTCATGTGACCGGAAATAGTTTCAATTTCTTCGTCTGAAAATTGTCTGTTCATATCTTTTGACCATTTGTCAATTGGAGAATGGCTTGAATTCTTATATATTTGAGTCAGTTCTCTATATATTTTAGAAATGAGGCCTTTATCAGAACCTTTGGATGTGAAAATATTTTCCCAGTTTACTGCTACCCTTCTAATCTTGTCTGCATTCATTTTGTTTGTACAAAAACTTTTCAACTTGATATAGTCAAACTTATCTATTTTGTGATTAATGATGACCTCTAGTTCTTCTTTGGTCACAAATTCCTTCCCCCTCCACAGGTCTGAGAGGTAAACCATCCTACATTGTTCTAATTTGTTTATAATATCATTCTTTATGCCTAGATCATGAATCCATTTTGACCTTATCTTGGAATATGGTGTTAGGTGGGGGTCAATGCCTAATTTCTTCCAGACTAGTTTCCAATTATCCCAGCAGTTTTTGTCAAATAGTGAGTTTTTAATCCCCAAAACTGGGGTCTTTGGGTTTATCAAACACTAGATTACAAATGTCATTGAGTATTTTGTCCTGTGAACCTAATCTATTCCACTGATCCACTACTCTATTTCTTATCCAGTACCAAATGGTTTTGGTGACCACTGCTTTATAATATAGTTTTAGATCTGGTGCAGCTAGGCCACCCTCATTTGCATTTTTTT
>JAJPUD010027018.1:395-15945 GCA_023553655.1 Myrmecobius fasciatus
GTCTTTTATGTAGATATGATTTTTCTTGCACAACAATGATAAGTTTGCAAATATGTATACATATATTCGATTTGCCAATATTTTAACATAATTAACATGTAGTGGATATCCTGCCATCTAGGGTAGGGGTGGGGAGTTGGGGGAAAAATTTGTAACGGAAAGCTATGTAAGGGTTATTGTTGAAGAATTACCCACACATATGTTATGCAAATAAAATTTAAAAAAAGAATAGACAGAAAATCTTCACTGCTCTCTTAATAGTTATTAAATAATAGCGATACATTTTAAAAAACTGACATCATACCTGCAAAACACATCTCCCCTTTTATTAATTTCAACCTAAGATAGCACTAACTGGGAACACTAATTGAGAACAAGACTAAAACCCATTGTATTACATCCACCCCAATCCTGCCTTCCTTCCAGTATGAAAAAGTGGCTTGTGGAGTGAGTGTTGTCTTTGTTACATTGCTTAGTCTTAGAACACTGAGGAAAATTTACTAGCTATGAAGCAAGATATCTTGTGACTAAGCCGCTTTCTCATTGTAAAACAGTAACATGAAGAAACTACATGAGCTTTGTCATGTCATCAGAGCACTAGCCAATGTTATTTTCCCAAGGTTTTGAATGGCACCCCCACTGCTCAAATTAATTGATACGATTACTAGTATTGTCTAATTTGGACTCCCAAGTGCTTCAAGACTAGGAGAATTGGGACTAATGCTCTTTTTCCACATCAGAGGAGCATTTTCAGGTTTAATTAATGTTGGAAACGTTGTTTTGTGTACAAAAAGCATTATAAAATGCAAAGTATTCTTTAGATTTGATTTACAACCACTAAAATGCTGGACATGAAACAAGTAGGAAAATTAACACTTATAGAACACTTTACATGAAAAAGAGCTTTCCAAAAGAGCTTTTCCAAATTTAAAATTTGCCAAACGTTTTTCTAATTTCATATATAACGAAAAAAAATTTGGGAGGGGGAAAGTTGATGGTCTATAAAAATGCATAGTGGTCAAAAGTATTCAGGGTTGTTATTGAATATACCACATAAACACCCGATTTAAGCAGGATGATAATGCTGGGCAGTTTGACAAATGCTTGAACTTTGGTTTTAATCACACTTTCAGGGTTGTTTTCATAGCTGTGCCTGTAGCCATATTAAACAACTAACTTTTGTTCCCTTTAGCTCTCCTGAATATATAAAGCTTGAGGATAATTTAAAGGATCAGTGTCAAATTTAACAATGAGTTGAATTAACCATTTATTTGGTTAGTAATGATCTGCTAAATCTCTGTTCAGGAAAATTTCTGCTCAACTTGATAAAAGCATTACTGGATGGTTTCATGCCTAAAGAATGCTTAATGCTGGTACATGCTTATACTTCTGCTAGAGAACTAATCTAGATCTAGAATCTATTCTAGATTCTAGGCATGCTGGATAATAGTATCATAAGCTGTGCTGCTTTGTCAGTTCTCATAGCACAAATACCAATATAGGCTCAGATTATATATGCATATATATATGTATATATATATATATATATATTGAAGTTTAAAGGAATGGTCACAATTTATTAGCATTAAACACCTTTTTAATGTTTGTTTTGGTAATTTGTTATATAAATATGTCTAAGTTCATTTAGCTATCTTGTATGCAGAAAAGGAATTGGTCTGTTATCACAGATATTCTATAAACAGTACTCTGACAGAATAAATGAAAGTTTATTAAGATATATTTGGAAATACAAGTTGAAATGAATGTTCAGAATATAGAAAAGACACTGACATGATTTGAATCATATCAGATTATTTGGGAAAGAGAGAAATTAAATATGTGTTCATTGAAAAATAAAATAAAATTAAATAATTGATATGTATTGTGTGTTTTTCAATAGGCTTCTCTTCGTTAATTGTTGAAGAGCAGAAATTGAATTGGATTTGAGTCAGAATATGTGAATTTTAGTGCTACATTTTATATTTAGTATTTGTATGATGTTGGGAAAGTCATCATTTTCCTTGACTCAGTTTTCTGATGATAAACTACAGGGGTTAGATTATCTCTAAAATCAATTCCACCTAAAAAAAAATACAGCAGCATTTTAAACATAGTTTTCATTAAAATATGTGTCATTATATTTATATTAAATTTATCATGCATAAGCATCCCTAATTTAAGTTGATTGGCCATTTTAACTTACTACTTTAGAAAACATAATAATTTGTTAAGATTTGTTCAAACTATGCATAACCTATGACAGAGATAGAGCACTACTAGTAATCACCAAGAGGAAAAAAATCATAATATGAAATACTTTTTTGGTGGCAAATAACTAAAAAATAAGGTTGTATCAATAATGGAAGAATGGCTGAAATTAGAGGCGACTAAAGAGACAGTATCAGAGAAAGCTTGGATGAACTGATTGACAGTGAAGTGAGCAGAATCAGCAGAACAATTTAGTCTAAAATAATATTGCCAAACTGGAAAAAAATAAATAAATAAATTTGTTGAATGCAATGATTAACTAAGATTTCCTTGAGGTTCAATGAAAAGTAATTATATCCCCATTCTGACAGATAAGTGATTAGCAAATATGAAGTTGATAAATATTTTTGGCATGGGTCATTAAAGGAATTTGTTTTTGTTTAACCATACCTATTTATTGAAATCATAAAATTTTGTTTTTCTCTTTTGGGGATAGGGGTATAAATAGTTTGGTGAAAATATAAATGTTGATTATAGAAAAATAACAATGTCCAAGAATATGAAAGAAAGATTTGGGTCTATGTATATTTCTTTAAGCTCATTCATTCCTAAGTTTCCTCATGCTATCTTACTTCTGACACATTACATGTGTATCCTTGCCCAAGCGTCTTAATGTACCTATTCCTCAGTTTTATCATTGTAAAACAATGAAATTGAACTAGATATTCTCTGATGTCTCTTGTAGTTATCTATAAAAGCTCTATAATTTTATGATCCTATAATCACAGCAATTTTTGAAATGAATCTTCTTTATAGATTAAAGAAAAGAACTAATTCATGATGATTGTGACTTTGGGATACTTATACTTTTTGTGAGGGATTTATAATTGCTGAATAAGTTCAAGTTTAAATCAAAGATTTGGTAAAATTGCATGTAAAAATAGGCATATGTGATTGGTGTAAAGCACCTTTATATAGGAAAAATGTTGAGTCCTGGTTAATAGTGTAGAGAACAATTCTACAGACAATAAATGGCTTATTTCTTTTAGTGAACTCATGCAAAAGAGAAAAAAAATGTCATCATAATATCATCTAATGAATTGAAAAGAACAAATTAATTGTAGCTTTGTCATTTTCCATTACCACAATTTCTTTGATATTCATATTTAGAAATTTTTGTGCACATGAATTAACTTCTTCAGATGATCATTTGTTAGGAATTTCCCTGAAAATAATGTAACAGAAAGAGTGGAGTAGGATTGGGACCAGGAAACTCATGTTCATATGCTGCCTTGGTCACTTACTATTAGAGCCTGAACAAGTCAGATAAATAACTCTAAGCCTCACTTTCTTCCAATCAAGTGGGGTTTATGTTATCTGTAGAAACTATTCCATTAAGGTTGTACTGCTAGATTTTGATAGATAAAATGCTGGACTTCTTTTTGTAGTGGCAAGAAACTGGAAACTGAGTGGATGCCCATCACTTGGAGAATGGTTGAATAAGTTATGGCATAGGGATGTTATGGAATATTATTTTTCTATAAGAAATAATCAGAAAGATGATTTCAGAAAATCCTGGAGAGATTTACATGAATTGATGCTAAGAGAACTGAGTAGAACCAGGAGATCATTGTTCACAGCAACAGCAAGATTATGTTATGAACAATTCTGATGGACATTGCATTTTTCAACAATAAGATGATTCTGGCCAATTCCAATGGTCTTGTGATGAAAGAGCCATCGACAACCACAGAAAAGACTATGGAAACTGAGTGAGTATCACAAAATAGTATTTTCACATTTTAGGTATTTCGTTTCATTTTGTTTTCTTTCTCATTTTTTTCTTGTTTTGATCTGATTTTTCTTACGCAAAATGATAATTGTGGAAATATGTATAGAATTGTACATATTTAGCACATATTGGATTGCTTGTTGTCTAGGAGAGGAGATGGAGAGGAAGATAGGGAAAAAATTGAACACAAGGTTTTGCAAGAGTGAATGTTGAAAATTATGTACACATGTTTTTATTATTAATTTTTTAAACTTTTTTATTAAAGTTTTTTATTTATAGAACATATGGGTAATTTTTCTATATTTACATTTGCAGAACTTTCTATTCTAAATTTTTCCTTCCTTCCCCACACCCCGTCCTCTAGATGTCAGGTAGTCTAATGCATGTTAAATATATTAAAATATATGATAAATCCAATATATTATACATATCTATACAATTATCTTGCAGCACAAGAAAAATCAAATCTCGAAAGAGAAAACAACCTAAGAAGGAACACAAAATGCGAACAAACATCTACAGAAAGTGTTAAAATGCTATATTGTGGTCGACACTCAGTTCCCACAGGCCTCTCTTTGGATGTATACAGCTTTCTTTGTCGCTGAAAAATAGGAACCCATTTGAACCACCTCATTGTTGGAGAGAACCATGTCTATCAGAATTGATTATCGCATAGATTTGTTGCTGTGTATAATGATCTGGTTCTTCTCATTTCACTTAGCATCATTTCATGCACATCTCTCCAGGCCTCTCTGAAATCCTCCTGTTGGTCATTTCTTACAGAACAATAATGTTCCATGACATTCATATACCATAATTTATTCAGCCACTCTCCAATTGATGGGCATCTATTCAGTTTCCAGTTTTTTGCCACTACAAAAAGGGCTGCCACAAACATTCTTGCACATGTGGGTCCCTTTCCCTCCTTTAAGATCTCTTTGGGATATAAGCCCAATTTTAAAACACTGCTAGGTCAAAGGGCAGGCACAGTTTGATAACTTTTTGAGCATAGCTCCAAATTGCTCTCCAGAATGGTTGGATCCATTCACAGTTCCACCAATAATGTATTAGTGTCCCGGTTTTCCCACATGCCCTCCAACATGCATCATTATCTTTTCCTGTCATTTTAGCCAATCTGACAGGTGTGTAGTGGTACCTCAGAGTTGTCTTAATTTGCATTTCTCTGATCAATAGTGATTTGGGGCACCTTTTCATATGACTACAAAGAGTTTTAATTTCATCCTCTGCAAATTGTCTTTTCATATCCTTTGACCATTTCTCAGCAGTTTTTGTCAAATAGTGAGTTTTTATCCCAAAATCTGGGGTCTTTGGAATGCATATGTTTTAAAAATAAAAAGCTTTAATAAAACAAGGAATAGTGGGCTTTGAGTCAGAATAGCCTGATTTGGAATCTATCTTGTGTTTTTATTAGTTTTGTGATTTTGGGCAAGCCATTTCGTTTTGCTCAACTTCAATTCATTCATCTGTAAAATGAGAACTTTAGTTGTACCTATTTCACAATTGTATGTGCATAATTGTGTTGTGTGTGTGTGTGTGTAGAATTATAAAATAGGTATGGTATTATTATGAAATTCACAGAAGATAATATACAAAGCATTTTTGCAAAACTTAATATTCTATGTATATTCCATTTGTGTTTATATATTTAGAAAAACTGTGTGTCCAATAAAAAACTAACCGAATAGTATTATGAGTATCAGTGTGATGAATATTAATTTGATAAATTATAGAATACCTTCTTAAAAGTAGGTTGGAACATAAAAGACTGCCAGATAAAGAAGGCATTATCATCTCCATTTTATACATGAAGCAACTAAATCCTTAATAAACTGTGACTAGACTAGATTTACAACTAGTTAGTACTGGAGTGTGACCTTGAGTATAGGTACCTTGTAGTTCATCATAGGGTAATATTTATACATAATTTTATTATCATATTTAATTACATTTGAAAGTTAAATTTTATCTGATATATTTTATATAAGAAATGCAAATTGGATGTCTGGGTGAGAAAAAAAAAAAAAAAAACAAAACAACAGTTACCTGGTAAGTGCAGAAGCAGTGAGGTGGAAATGCTATAGGTTGGGGCCATTAGACTAGGGGTGAGTTTATCATTTCAATTCCTGGACAGTAGGGAGAACTGAAAGGGAATCTAAAGTCAGCAGCACTATCCACCACACTATAAGATTAGAGGTATGTAAAATATCAAGGCATTATTAAAAAATGAGTAGGTAAAGGACAAATAACTCAACCCAAGGAAGTTACTATGGCGATAAGAAAAGACCAGGATTCATATTTAGAGGGGGATATTGAAGCAAAAAAAAAAGCTTCTCTTACCCCAAAGAAAAGTCAAATGATCATCTGTCCAAAATGAATTCATAGAACTCGATTTAAAAATCAAATTATTTTTAAAAAGTAATAATAAAAATAATAAAATTATTAAAAGAAAAGCAATCTATTAAAAAATTCCAGAATCTTAAAGCAAAAACTACTACATCAAAAGCCAAGCAAAGAAAAATATGAGTTGCTCTAAGATCATGAAAGAGCTCAAAAAGGATTTTGAAAGTCAAGTAAGGAATGTAGAGGAAAATTTGGGAAAAGAAAGAAAAATGATGCAAGAAATTCATAAAAACAATTTAATATCTTTGTTTAAGAGATTACACAAACAAAAATATTGAAAATAAAAAACCCTTAAAAACCAAACTACCCTAAATTTCAAAGGAGGCCCAAAAAGCCAATGAGAAGAAAAATGCTTTAAAAAGCGACTTGGCTAAAATCCACTGAAGAAAACCAATCCTTTAAATTAGAGTTGTGCAAATGGGAAATAGGTACAGAATCTTGTAACAGAAAAAAATGACATCCTTAAAATAAAATTCTTTAATATTAGAATTGAGTGAATCAAGCTAATAATGTTATGGCAAATCAATAAACATTAAAATAAAACAAAAAAAAATAAAAAGATAGAATACAATGCAAAATATCTCCTAAGAAAAGTAAATTACCTGGAAAAATAGATCAAAAAAGAATATTTTAAAATTATTGGATTAGAGGCAGCTATATGGCACACTGAATAACGCATCAACCTTGAAATCAGAAGGACCTGAGTTCAGACACTTAAGAGTTTCTATCTATATGACCCATGAGCAAATCACTTAACCCTACTTGCTTCACCAAAAACAACAGGAAAAATAAATAAATAAATAAAATACATACATACACACATAAAATACACACACACACACACACACACACACACACACACATATATATATAGGACTATCTTAAAGACATAACAAAAAAGTGTTTAGACATCATTTTTAACAAGAATTCTCAACAATAATAAACTGGTATTCTGGAACCAGGGGTTAAAATAAAAATTGAAAGAATTTACTTATTATCTCTGAAAGAGATACCAAAATCAAAGTTCTCAGGAATTTTATAGCCAAATTCCAGAGTTCTTAGATACAGAAAAAAAATATTGTAAATATTCAAAAAAACAATTCAGGCATCATGGAACCTTAATCAGAGTAATACAAGATTTAGCATCTTCTATATTAAAGGATTAGAGAGCTTGGAATCTGAGATTCCAAATATATAGGAAATAGAATTACAACCAAGAATCCCTTATCCAGAAAAACTGCTTATAGTCCTTCATGTGAAAAAAGTGGATATTCAATAAAACAATGGACTTTCACATTTTCTTGATGAAAAGACTAGAGTTAAATGAAAAAATTTGATTTTCAAATAGATGACTGTAGAGAAGCATGGAAATGTAATTATGAAAATTATTCATAGGGGATTTATTACAGTTAAATTATTTACATTCCTACATGAAAGGGCTATGTGTGTGTATGGTGTGTGTGTGTGTGTGTGTGTGTCTGTACAATCTTATAAATTATCTTGAAATAGAGGATAATTAAAAGAGTCTGGGGAGAAGATAAGGAAGGGCTTTTCAGAGGGAGCCCCTACTTACATCAGACCTAGGTTAAAGAGAGATCAATGCATACATTAAGAAGAAAATAAGTATTCTAAGTTAATTCATAAAGCAGAGAGTGAAAGAATAGCATAAGATGTATAATATGATGAACAGATTAATGGGAGTGGAATGAAGAGGGAACTATATATATATATATATTCAGAAGACTTTGAAAGTCTTCAGAATTCAGATAGAAATAAAAGAGCTAGAGAAAAAGGTGTGAGGAGAGGATAAAATAGGAATGTATATATCTTTCTATCCAAGTATCCATGTATGTATCTATCTATGCATTTGTTACCATTGATGGGGAGAGATGAAGAAAGAAAAAAAAAATAGAATAAAAAGTTCATGAGATGATAAGAAAAGAAAAGTTCAAATGAAGCACAGAAAAGACGAATAACTCTAAACACAATATGCATGCATTTATTACATAGGCTTTTTTGAAACGGAAAATGACTTCTTTGAATCTTCTTTTATTCCTGCTGTGGATATGGCAATGTCCCCCATCTGTATTTTATATTGCTTTAAATAAATAAATAAAGGAATACAACATCCAATCTACAAATGAATCAATGATTTTTATTTGTTAATAGAATGGAATACATTAAAAAGTAGCAGAGCACAGATCTCACACTGAAATATTATCATCATCATCAATGATAACATTTATATAGTGTCTTCTATAAGGTAGGTACTGTTCTCAGAAATTTAAAGTCATCAGGCCAATTCTACAAGGCAGATATTATTATTTCCATTTAATAGATGAATAAATTGACACCAAAAGAGGGTCTTTTATGTTTACCCAGGCAAAAAAATTCCAAAGTCAATTTTGAACTGAGATCTTCCTAACTTCAATTTCAGCATTATTAACAATGAACAAATGATTAAAAACACCTAGTTGTGGGAGGGCCACTTTAAAAAATATTTAATATTATATTTTTTCCCAAGTAACATAAAAACTGTTTCAAAATATGTTTTTCTTAAATCTTGAGTTCAAAATTTTCTCTCATCCTCTGCCCCAATTGTGAAAGTACAAGTTATACAAAAGATTTTCATAAAAGTCATGTTATGAAAGAAAACACAGATCCTCACCCTACCTCATCCCCCAAGAAAAACAATTCAAGAACAATAATGTTTAAAAAAAGCATTCCTCAATCTTTATTCAGACACAACTGGATCCTTCTCTTTGTTTGGATAGCATTTTTTATCATAAGTCCTTCTGAGTTGACTTGGATTTGTTGCATTGCTGAGAATAACAAATATATTCACAGCTGATCATCCTACACTATTGCTATGACTTTGTAAGCAGAACATTTCATTTTGCATGAGCTCATGATATTCTTTCCAGGTTTTCCTGAGAGCATCCTGTTCATAAATTTTTATAACACTATAGCATTCCATTATAATCACACAGGACAACGTATTCAGCCATTCTACAGTTGATGGGCATCCCTTCAATTTCCAATTATTTGCCCTGAGAAAAGAGCTGCTATAAATATTTTCCTTAAAAACAAACAAACAAAAACCCTCTGATAAACATACCTAGTAATGGTATTGTTAGATAAAAAGGTACCTATCATTTTAAAGTCCTTGGGGCATAGCTCCAAATTTGTCTACAGATTGGTTGACTCAGTTCACAATTCCACAATGATATAATATCCCACTTTTTCCAAATTTCCCCCAATATTTGTCATTTTCCTTTTCTATATTTTAGTCAATCTAATATATATGAGCCAATTGAATAAGCATCTCAGAATTGTTGAGATTTGCATTTCTCAAATCAATAATGAGAGTATTTTTTGTATGCATCTACTATATTATAGATGATTACTTCATCTGAAAACTGTTCATATATTTTGATCATTCATCAACTGGGAAATGGCTTTTTAAAATAAATTTGACACAGTCCTTAATGAACTTTTATCAAAGAAATATGATCCAAAATTCTTTTAACAATTGACATTTGCTAATTATATCCTCCCCACACATCCCATTTATTCTATTCACTCTGTTTTCAAGATGTCCCTACTCAAATTATTTTGTTTTTGAATATACCCTCACTCAGTAAGTCCACCATTCTATCATCCCCCTATCTTCTGATATTCCCTCCCCCAACTCCTTTCCTACAAGTTAAGATGGATTTTTTTTTTTGCTCAATTAAGTGCATATGTGATTCTTTCTTTAGGGCCATGCTGGTGAAAGTAAGATTGATTCTCTCCCCATCCCCATTGTTCTCTTCCCATACAATGAAAAAAAGGTCTTTTATAACTTCTTTTATGGCATATAGGTTATGTTATTCCACCTCTCTTTCCTTTTCTCCTTGTACATTCTTCTCTTATTATTTAATTTTGTGTTTGAATTTAATTTTTGTAGATATTATCCTTTCACATTCAACTCACATCTATACCCACTGTCTATATAAATTCCTCCTAATTTCCCTAATAATGGAAAATTTCTTTGGAGTTACAAATATCATCCTCCTATATAAAAATGTGAACAATTTAAGCTTATTAATTTCCTAATGATTTCTCTTTTCTAATTACCCCCTGATGCTTCTCTTGAGTCCTGTATTTGAAAATCAAATTTACTTTTCTGCTCTGTACTTTTCATCAAGAAAACTTAAAATTTCCTTATTTCATTGAAGACATATTTTTTTCCTTAAGGACTTATATGCAGTTTTTCTTGCTAAGTGATTCTGGTTTGAAATGTTAGCTCCTTGGCCCTCCAGAATATCATTTTAGGAGCCCTCTGATCTTATTTATCCTAACAGAGGCTCCATCATATTTGAATTATTTCTTAAGATTTTTGAAAAATTTTCTCCTTCATCTTTTAGTTCTGGAATTTGACTACAGTATTCCTGGGAGGTTTTATCTTCAGGAGGTGATAAATAGATTGGTTCCATTTCTATTTCATGAGGAAGCAGAGCCAAGATGGTGGAGTAAAAACAGGATCCTAATTTATCCCTTACACCACTCCAAACTTCTATTAATAATGACTCTAAGCAAATTTTAGAGCATCAGAATATCCAAAAAATGGAGTAGAATATTTCACAGCTGAAGTCAACAAAAAAATAGAAAGGATCTGTGACACTAGATTAGGAGTCCAGTGAGCAGTCCTGGTACAGGCCATGCCAGCATAGTTCTGGCCCGGTCCCACAGTAAAGTGTGAACCTATCTAGGGACATCTGAATTAACATCAGTACTGTATTTTAAACCTCTTGGCTCAGAGACACTAAGGACAACTTGGAATATCTGGAGAAAAAGTATGTGAAGCCATGGTGAGAAAGCAGAATGCAATCACATTACAAGCCAAGCTCCTGCAGCTCCTGCCACAGTTGCAACCCCCAGGCCAGCAAAACAGAAACAGGTCTAGGGACCTCTGAATCAGTGGAATTGTGGGTGGCTTCCAGACACACCAAAAATCAGTTGGAAGATAAGAAGAAAAGATCTGTGGAAACAAGGTGGGAGCCTAGTACACAACCCCACAACAAGCTATGACAACACAGCCCTGGCCCAAATTTGAGTACCATTGTCAGATAGTGGGACAGGGATACTGCACCCACTACCCTGGAAACAGAGCCCTACTTTAAAAAAAGAGTTAAAGCTGAGTAATAGGCTAGGAAAATTTGCAGACAACAAAATACATTTCTAACCATAGAAAGTCCCTGTGGTGAGGAGGAACATCAAAACACAGACACAGACAGAAAAAGATAATAAATTCAAAGTTCCAAAATACAAATTCTTCAAGAAAAAATAAGAATCAGTCTCAGGCTACAGAAGAGCTCAAAAGGAATTTTGAAAATCAAGTAAAAGAGATAAAGAAAAAAATTAGGAAAAAAATTGATAGTGGTACAAAAAGAAATACAAAAAGCTTTCGAGGAGAAGAATGCCTTAAAAAACAAAATTGGCCAAACAGGAAAGGAGGTATTCACTGAAAAAACAAATTTCTTAGAAATTAGAATTTAGCAAATGGAAGTTAATGACTTTATGAGAAATCAAGATAAAGTAAAGCAACCTCCCATTGAAAAAATAGAAAAAAAACTTACCTGAAAAATAGAATCAGGTGAGAAAATTAAAACTAAAACAAAAAAACTATTGGTCTTCCTGAAAGTCCTATTCAACATAAAAATGAGCCTGGGCACCATCTTTCAAGAAATTATCAAGGAAAAGTGTACAGATATTCTAGAACCTGAGGGTAAAATAGATATTAAAAGAATCCTCTGCTTGTCTCCTAAAAGAGATCTCAATATGAAAACTCCCAGGAATGTTATAGTCAAATTCCAAAACTCCCAGGTCTAGGAGAAAATATTGAAAGGACCCAGAAAGAAACCATTCAAGTATAGTGGAGCCACAGTCAGGATAACACAAAATTTTGTAGTTTATACATTGAAGAATCCAGGTACGTGGAATATAATATTCCAGAGAGCAAAGAAACAAGGATTATAACCAAAAAGCATCTACCCAGTAAATTAAATATAATTCTCCCAGGCAAAAAGGTGGATATTAAATGAATTAAAGTATTTTCAAGCATGCATGATTAAAAAAAAAGAACTGAATGGGAAAAAAAATGATTTTTAAATACAAGACTAGGGAGAAGCATAATAAAGTAACCAGGAATGTAATATCATAAGAGTTTTAATAAGGTTTATCTGTTTTTATTTCTTCATGGGAAGATGAAATTTGTAACCCATTAGAACTTTCTCTTTATTATGGTAGTTTGAAGGAGTATGTATAGACAGAGGGCAAAAGTGTGAATGAAATATGAAGGGAAGATAACTATAAAAAGTGATGAAATCATTGGGTAAAGAAGCAAAGTATAAGGAGTAATAAAAAAGAAGAAATAGAATGTTATAAATCATCTGCCTTAAAAAAAGAAAAAGCTTTTACAATGGAGGGGAAAAGGAGTAATAGAGGATGGATGAGTTAACTTTACTCTCATCAGAATTGGCCCACAGATTAAATAATCTACATTCAATATGGGTATAGAAATCTATCTCACTCTGCAGGAAAATAGGAGGGGAATTGGACAAGGGAAGGGGGCAGGGTGATAAAAAAAGAGCTCATTTTTAAAAATATGTTTAAAAATGATGAAAATAGTCTACCTGAGAGATAAAAAAAATTATTTTACTCTTCATTTCTATAACATCAGAATAGTTTTCTTTGATAATTTCTTAAAAGATGATGCTTTTTTGATCATGGTTTTCAGGTAAATTAATTATTTTTAAATGATCTATCCTGGATCTATTTTCCAGGTCAGTTGATTTACCAATTAGATATTGCAGATTGTTTTCCATTTTTTCATTCTTTTTGTTTGGTTTGATTGCTTCTTGATTTCTCATAAAGTCATTAGCTTCCTTCTGTTTTATTCTAAATTTAAGGAATTGTTTTCCTCAGTAAGTTTTTGTACCTTCTTTTCTATTGGCTAATTTTACCTTTTAAGTAATTCTTTTTGTACTTTTACATCACTCTCATTTCTCTTCCCAATTATTCCTCCATCTGTCTTACTCTTCCATTGCCTGAGAGTAAACAATACTTTTCTTGAAGACTTTGGATATAGAACCTTTTATTTTGTTATCTCTTGGTTGTGTGCTTTGATCTTCCTCATCATCATAATAACTTTATACCTTTAAAGTCTTTTTCTGCTGTATTTTTTGGGATTAGCCCATTACTTGACTTTTACCTCTTTGTTAAAGTAGTACTGTTTCCAGATTGGAAAGTGCAATGTATCAAGCTTCATGTGCACCTGTTTTTGTAGATCCTTCTAGAAGTCTGTCAGTTTTCAGTTCTTCCAAGGCAGTATGATCTAAGAAAATGTATTTTTATTGCTCTTTTTCCTTTTACCCCAGTCTGTGAGTGACCACACTTTCTCTGTCCTGGAACTATGAAGAGGTTCCCTGTTAAACTCTGGATATAAGTTCTAATATACTAGTGTTCTTCCTTGCTCTGAAAGTGTGAGTCAAGACTGAGTTCTGGCTATGACTAGGGGTATAGTCTTGCTGCTTGCAAAGAGATCTCCTTTTGACCATATGTTCAATCTCTTTACTTTCTGTGGACTGAGACCTTTGTAACCCACCACAGTTGCTTGCTGCTGATGATTCAGTGGCTTTAAGGTCTGTTCTTGGTTTGGTGGACCTGGGGCTGTGCTTCCCTCTCACCTTGGTGCAACTGCCAAAAATATTTTATAAAGCTAAAGGAAAATAATAAGATTAATCTGGAATAACAAAAGATAAAAATAATATAAAGGGAATTCTTGGGAAAACAATTCAAAGTATGGTGGCCTAGCAGTACTCCAATTAAAAGTCTATTATAAATTACTAGTCATCAAGACCATTGGATACTGACTAAGAAATAAAGTTGTCTATCACTGAAACAGGCAAGATACACATGACACAATAATCAATGTCTATAGTAATCTATTATTTGATAAACCCCTCAACTCCAATTTTAGGGATAAGAACTCATTATTTCACAAAAATTTCTGGGAAAACTGGAAAATTGTGTGTTTTAAAATTTGGCATAGACCTACATCTCACACTCTATACCAAAATAAGGTCAAAATAGGTATATGATTTGGGCATAATAAGCAAATTAGTAAAACAAGGGTAATTTACATATTAGATCTTTGAAGAAAGGAGGAATTTATGGCTTAAGAAGAACTGGAGAAGATTATGAAATGCAAAATGGACAGCTTTGATTACATTAAATCAAATAAGTTTTGTACAAACAAAACCAAAACAAACAAAATTAAAAGGGAAGTACTTAGGTGAGAAAATTTATAGCCAGTGATTTTGATAAAAGTCTTATTTTTAAATATAAGTATCTCTATCAAAATGAGAATACAAAGTAATTCACCAATTGACAAGTAGTCACATAATTTTGAACAATTTTCAGATGAAGAAATTAAAGCTATCTATAGTCATATGAAAAAAAAAAACATTCTAAATCAGTATTGATTGGAAATTAGAGTATGGATTAGAGAAATTAACACAGGGGGCGGAGCCAAGATGGCAAACTGTGGACAGCTTTCTCTGTGAACTCCCAGGACATTCCCTCAAACCCAGACAAAGTAAGCCTTCCAACTGGTTTCTAAGTGAGGGCCCCACCAAGCATTTGGACTACAACGCACTTACATCAAAGATCTACCTTGAAAGAACTCCGGAGAAGGTTAGCCTCAGGGGAAATCGGCTGCTGGTGCCGATCAGACTCCAGTCGGGGCGGAAGTCAGGGCTGAGATAGAGGGGCAGATTTGGGGCACCCAGGAAGCCCCGGGAGACGCCTGGGCCACTTTGCTCTGCTGGCGGGCAGGTGCTTTGGCAGATCTGCCTTTGGAAAAGGGTGGATCGAGAACAGCTGAAAACGTGGTCCTAGTGCGAATCTAGCCCGACCAGCCTCAGACCAGAAGTCAACTCGGCAAACTGCCCCAGGGCAAATACAAATTGTTGCAGTTTTTTCTGCTTTTGACCAATATCCCAACTTTAAATCATGAGCAAGAAGCAGAAGAGAGCTCTGACCATAGAAAGCTTTTACGGAGAAAAAATAGAACAGTCCCCAGAT
>JAJPUD010027019.1:0-15945 GCA_023553655.1 Myrmecobius fasciatus
AGGGCAGTTTTCTTTCAGGATTTCCTGGAAGATAGTGTTTAGATTCTTTTTTTCATCATGGCTTTGAGGAAGTCCAATAATCCTTAGATTGTCTCTCCTAGATCTATTTTCCAAGTCACTTGTTTTTCCTAGGAGATATTTCATATTTTCTTCTAATTTTTCACTTTTTGTTTTTGTTTATCTGATTCTTGAAGCCTTATTAAGTCATTCACTTGCATTTGTTCAATTCTTATTTTTAAAGTGTGGTTTTCTTCAATTACCTTTTTAAGCTCCTTTTGTAGCTGGCCAATTTGTTCATTGCACTCTTTTTCCACTTCACTAATTTTATTTTTCAATAAATTGGTGTCTTTTTCATATCTCTTTTGCAGGGCATCATATCCTTCTTGCAAGACATTGTATCCTTCTTGCACTGATTTCAGTTTTTTTTCCCATTTATCCTCCAGCTCTCTTTTGAGGTTCTTTATGCATTCTTCCAGAAAGACCTTTTGAAAAAGTGACCAGTGAGGTTCTTTAATACCTTCATCTGGTATTTTATCTAAAGTAGCCTCAGCATCTGAGGTCAACGCTTCTTTGCCTTGATAAAAGCTGTGTATGGTGAGAGTTCTCTTTTGCTTCTTCATTTTTTTTTAGACAGCGTGGATATCTTTTTAAGGTAGGGAAAAAAAAAACGGTGGCTGAAAAGCTTTGCCCTGGGGCACTTGGGCAAGTTGACTTAAGGTGCTGGGCCGGTGGGGGCTAGGACTAAGTCGGAATTACTCCTTAAACAAGGCAAGTCTGCCAGAACACCTGCCCCAAATCAGGGCAGAGTGTCCTGAGTGCCTCAGATTAACTCCAGGTGTTTGAAATTTGGAGTTTGGAGTTTGGAATTTCTGCCATGATGAGCTGAGCTGAGTCCCACCCTCACTTCAGGCCTACACAGGAGTCGTCTATTTATCTCTGTCTGAGTCAGACTAACCTTATATGAAGTTATCCAGAGAGCAGTGTGCAAATATTTCTGAGTTCGTTGACTTGAAGATCAGTTCAGAGGCTTATTTTATTGTTGATTTGAGAGAAGATCGGAGGAGAGGCAGAAAGTCACCTTTTCACTCTGCCATCTTGGCTCCGCTCCCCAAATTATTTTCTAAATTGAGATTTTTAACTCATTTTCCATTTTGCTAACTCTATTTGTTAAGGAGCTTTTTTTTTTTTTTTTTTTTTTTTTTTTTTGCCTATGCTGCTTTTAAAGAGTGTTTTTTCTATTGTGAATTTTTGTGCCTCTTTTACCCTTAAACAAATTCTGGTTTTTAAGATGTGTGCATGGGTGTGCACATGTGCATGCATGTGCCTTACCAAATTCTTAATTCTGTTTTCATACTTTTATTGCATCACTCATTTCTTTTTTTAATTTTCCTCCACAATTCTTTTCTTTATTAATGTTTCTGGAAATTCTTATTGGGTTTGGGTTCAATTATTATTTTTCTTTGAGGCTTTCTTGGTTGTTTTTCATATTTTTTTTCTGAATTTATTTCTTATTCTTTTCTACCACCATTATGGTCAGCTTTTGTTGTTTTTGTTGTTGTTGTTTCTGTTGTTGTTTGATAATTTCTAGCCTATTGCTTGATTTTCAACTTTAAGTTAAGGTTGGACTCTGTTCACTTCAGGATGAGGAGATACTATTAAAAATTCAGGCCTTTTCATGTTTTCAGAGATAGTTCTGGTGCTCTCCAAGATTTTGGTGCTTCCTATGTGGTGTTATATGTGTTATCATGTGTAATCACTACTCTCCTGCTCTTTATTCTGGTCTTTTCCCCACATCTCCTGCAGTCACAAGCGTTAAGATTGTCTTTTTTTCTTTTATTTTCTTTTCTTTTTTTTTTTTAAACATGAACAAAGCTTTTTCTCCCATGTGGCAGAAATCCAATCCTCCTCTTTGCCTTGGAATGCTATGGGGCAATGGAGTTGCTGATCAGTGTTAATTGTACCTGTTACCTGCCAAAGGGGTCCTATAATCTCTTTATGATCAGATATCTGACTCCTTATCATTTCATTAAGAAATTCTGAAACTATGCTGCTGCTGTACCACTTTTGCAGTCACTACATGTTAGGGGTCCAGAGAGGTATTTAATCTGATATAACAAACTTCTCCTGCTATACTCCTAAGTTTTCTGAGGCTGGAAAAATGCTTCATCCTTACCTTTTCTTGTCTCTACTATTCTACCATTGTTTAAAAGATTGTGGAGGGGAATATTGAGAGAATTCAGTTATGTTGCATCTAATTCAACAATTTTGGGGCTGAAGTTAGAGCTTGTAACTCATATTTTCTATCAGAATAGGGAACTCCCAATGTGAAAACTTATTTCATCCAGCCAGTTAAGAAATTCTTCTGTAGTATAAAATCTACAGCACTTGCCTGTAATATTTCAAACAGCTGGGGATCAGTGGAACAATTTGAATTCAGGCAGTTCTGATTCTAAACCTGGCACTTTATCCACTATGCTATTGCTAATTCTGTAATGTTTTAGAAAAAATAAATATAGCTTACATGCATATTTTAAAATATACATATTATGTACTAAATTATATTTCATATAATTGTTCCAAATTGGAAATCTTTGTATGGAGGAAGTCATGTGGGAAAAAGAGATTTGGAATATGGAATGATAAGTGTGTGTATGTCTTTAGAGAAATAAACTGATTAGATATGTAACTATAGCTAACTATAGTCTACTTACATATAGACATGGGCATGATTATCTATAATTATACAGTCTATCATTCCTTTGACAAATTGCTAAATTATGGTCTGATATATTTAAATGCTTGTATGTATTTATGTATATATATTGGTATTTATCTATCCATGCATCTATATATTAATGAATCTTGAATCAAAACACAGAAAACAAACATTTCTAGAGAAACATTTTTCAAAATCTTGATTGCTTTTAAAAAAATATGACTTTTTGAAACTTTAGTTTCAGTGGTTGTGGAAGTTATCCTCTAATCTGGTGACATAAAAAAATCTATCATTAGAAACAAAGTATCTTAATAGTCATAAAGTTACAAGAAACTGTATAAAAGGTATGAAAATAAATACAACTTATAATGTAATCCATATTGCTTTTGCTAGAAACTCAGTTCAAATAATAATATATACAAAATATCTATATGACTCCAAAGGAAAAAAGGTAATAAATAAGTGTTTCCTTAGTCCACCTGACAAGAGTTTGATGGAGATGTATTGATAGAAAAGTGAGCCAAGCAATAACTGAATCACTGTAAAATGATCCATGAAATTTCATGATAAGTAGAAATTTCAACAAAATGTGAATATAGTAAGGTCTATATGGGTACCATTTCATTATTCAAGTAAAATGAAGATTTAGCAAATAAATTTAATGTCTGTCTCATGAAAGAAGTCCAAAAAGATTATTTGATCTCTTTTATCTCTTTCACATGTAAGTAAATTGAAACCTCCCCCAAATAATACTGTATCACTGATTAAACACTCAAAGAAACAATAGACTCCATCCAGTTCAATCCTTTCAATTTATTCATGATGAAATTGAGATCCATAGGGACTAAGTAGTTGTCTTCAGTTATACAATAATACAATGATATTCAATTTCATAAACATAGAATGACTTAAGATCATTTCTAAATTGAGAAATGAAAAGTAAAAAATCCTCTCCAAGTCTCAGTGGCACAAATGTGCCTTAAAAAGTGAAAATATCTGATTACAAGAAGATAGCAATATATCCCCTTGTCCCTAAAACAGAAGGAAAACTCAAAGAACAAAATGACATAAATTTTCTGCTCTTATGGAAGAGGAAGAATACTCCAGAATTTTTTTTAAATGTGTCATACAAAAACAAATGAAACAATGCTTGAGTTAATAATGCACAATGAGCTTCCCTTGCTTGCCCCAAACCAACAATTTCCCATTATGTCTTAATTTAGTTCAGTGAAGCATATAAATTATTTTTTTTCTCTGAGAAGACACTACATTAATGTTAAAGAAAGAGGTTTGGTTTCAAAAACTGCATTTTTTCCATAGATAAAAGATTAAAGGAATAATTCAGAGGTGAATCAATAGGAATTGCCACAGATAATGTCATTCAATGCTTTTAGAATTCCAACTATATGGAAAATAAAGCTTGTCTCTATGTTAGATTCTATGGAGGGAAAGAGAAAGATAGATTTTTCAAAATTAAAACTATTTCTTTTTTTTTCCAAATAAAGGCAAAAATAGTTTTCAACATTCACCTTTGAAAAACATTGTGTTCAAAATTTTTCTCCCTCTCCTTCCTCCTCTTTCCTCCCCAAGACAGCAAACAATCTGATATAGGTTAAACGTGCAAATTTTCCAAACATAGTTCCATATTTGTCAAGCTATGAAAAATATCAGATCAAAAGGAGGAAAAATACAAGGAAGAGAAAAAAAAACAAATAAATAAGAACAACAAAAAAGAAAATGCTATGTTTTGATCCACAGTCTCCATAGTTCTCTCTTTGAATGTAGATACCCCTTTCCCTCACAAATCTCTTGGAATTGTCTTGAATCACCTCATTGTTGAGAAGAACCAAATCTATTACAGTAGGTCAATTCATAATTTTGTTGTTGCTGTGCACAATGTTTTATTGGTTCTTTTCATTTCACGTGGCATTGATTCATTTAGGTCTTTCCAGATATTTCTGAAATTAATTTACTCATCATTTTTTACAGAAAACTTATTACATTACATTCATATACATTAATTTATTCAATATTTTCCCAACTTATGGTCATCCATTCAATTCCTAATTACTTGCCAATGCAAAAAGGACTTCTGCAAACATTTTTGCACATGTGAATCCTTTTCCCTTTTTATGACTTCTTTGAGATACAGGTCCAGTAGAGATTCTACTAGATCAAAGAGTATGCACAGTTTTATAGCCATTTGGTCATATTTCTATATTGCTTTCAAGAATGGATGGATCATTTCACAACTCTAGAAACTATGAATTAATTTCTCAGTTTTTCTACATCTCCTCCAACATTCATTATTAACTTTTTCTGTCATTTTAGAGAATCTGAGAGGTGTGAAGTAGTATCTCAGAGTTATCTTAATTTGCATTTCTCTGATCAAAAGTGATTTACAGCAATTTTTCATATGAATAGAAATAGTTTCAATTTGGAGCTATGGCCAAAAGGCTATCAAAGTGTGCATACCTTTTAATTCAGAAGTGTCTCTACTGGGCCTGTATCCCAAAGAGATCACAAAAAAGGGAAAAGGATCTATGTGTGCAAAAACATTTGTAGTAGCCCTTTTGTAATAGCAAGAAACTGGAAACTGAGTGGATGCCCATGATTTGAAGAATGACTGAATAAGTTATGGCATAAGAATGTTATAAAATATTTTCCTTCTATTAGAAAAAATCAGCAGAATGATTTCAGAGAGGCCTGGAGACACTAGCATGAACTGATGCTAAGTTAAGTGACTAGAACCAGAAAGATATTGTCCAAAGGAATAATAAGATTATGTCATGATCAACACTGAGGGACATGGGTCTTTGCAACAGCAAGGTGATTCAGACCATTTCCAATGGTCTATCTATGGAGAGAGTCATCTACATCCATAGAGAGGATTGCAGAGGCTGAGTTTGAATTACAACATTGTATTTTGACATTTTAATTGTTGTTTGCTTGCATTTGTTTTCATTTTCATCTGATTTTTTTATCTGATTTTTCTTGTGCAACTTGATAATTGAGGAAATAGGTATAGAAGAATGGCACCTGTTTAACATATTGGATTACTTGCTATATAGGGGAGGGGTGGGAGGAATGGAAGGAAAAATATTTAGAACACAAGGTTTTACAAAGTTGAACGCTGAAAATTATCTATGCAAGTGTTTTTTACATAAAAAAAGCTTTAATCAAAAAAAGAGCAATAAAAGAGATTAAATTTCACTGAACATGAAATATGGAAATATATTACAGGCCAGTAGTGAATAGATAATACTTCTTTAGTGTTTTCAAGTTGCAAAATGCTTTATACCTCTTAATGTATTTGATCCTTGAAACAATCTTGTAAAATGGATCTATTCAGATTAGAAAACTGAAACATAGAAGTTGAATGACTTGCTCAAAATCACACAGCTAGAGAGTATTTGTCTAAAAATAGGGTAAGAGTCCCTAACTTTTATATACTATACCCACTTAGATGCCCTAGGGTTTAGGGAAACTAGGAACTTAATGCAATCAATCCAAATAAAGGGCAACTTGTGATTCTATTCTACATTGGGTGGCATGGACTTGAAAATCTTTACTACTTTAACAGAGAGGTTAAAGTAAGAATTAGACTCATGATTTAGGAGTAGTAGAAGAAAGATTTGATCTGAGCTTCAAATAGATGATTAGTGTAATAAAAAATAAACCCCAAAATATATAATAATATTTTCTCCCATCCTGTGATTTCCAAGACAGTATGATACACTACATAGAGAAAATCTCAAATTTGAATTTCCCCTCTGTCATTTACAAGCTATGAAGCCATGGGACCATTTAACTTTGCAGAGCCTTAGTTTCTTTCTTTCTTTTTTTTCTGTAAAATGGTTGGGGGTGGGAGGGAGGAATAGTTATCTGTCAGGATTATTATGAGTATCACATGAAATAATATATATGAAATACTTGTTAACTTTAAAGCTATATACAAATATCACCTACTATTATTATTCACTCAGATAAGGTATTATCCTCTCTGAATATGTGACCTTAGTTAAATCATTTATGCCCTTTGAATCTTTGTTTCTTTATCTGTTAAAACTGGATCTCAGATTAGGTACTTTGTATGGTCTTTTTATACTCTGACATTATATGATACTATCATTTGTTCTCAAATTATTACTGATTTCTTCCATTGCACCATACCTAAGCAAACCATGTACATTTCACAAATAGCAACCCCTTTTTCATTCTTTCCCAAAAAAGAAAACAGAAAAGTGATCAGAAATTTATTTTACAAGTATTAAGAAACAAATTGCCAAACAAATGCCAGCCTTTTATTTTTTGTGGTCCCCATAAAACACAGAGAAGAGAACTAGATTACATCTGTGAAATGAGTTTTGAAATTTGATCCAGAGATCAAGGTGACCAGCTTAGAATCAAGCATTGGCACAAGCCTGAGGTGCAGATCCAGAATCTCTCACTTCTACAAAGGTAGAAATAAGAATAAATCCTTGTAATGAAAAGTCAGAAAGAACTTCCTTAGACACATGTGCCTGATTTAGATTCCATAAAAAAAAAACAGATTTAATATGAGGAATAAGGACAAAACAAAATTAAATGAAGGGAAGTCAACGAAAATCCTATCCAAAGTAATCTGAAGAGAAGGACAGATGATTAAGAAAGACAGATAAGCCACAAGTGAGAAATGAAATTATTTCTTGTAATAGAAGTTGGCAAATCCTCTAACAATTGTATTGGAAGAGTAAGAGGTCTTCTATGCAACCACTGAGGAAATGAATTTAAATGTAGCTTTTCTTTTAAAATTGTTTATGTAAATGGTTAGGACTGTGAATCCTGCTTCCTGTCATGGGCCCATATTCAGTCAATATGATGAGATTAAGATATCTACACTCTATTCAATGCATTTCCCCTTGTCTTTTATTTGTGATTTGGCAATGCATTTTCATTCTTTAGATCAGTTAAACAAAAGGAGAGAATGAATTGGACTATCACCTATTGAATACATGGGCTAAAGCAAAAATCTGAAGATGGATTGAGTAGAATCTTATTGAGACAGCAGGGCACTGCAAGATGATGGTACTGGGATCCACAAGACAGAAGCCAAATCAAGAAAGTGAGTCACAGGAATTTGCAAGTGCAAATTTGCTATTCATGCTTATAGATGCAGTCATGCTTAGGAAAGCTTGGCTCGGTAATAAGAACAAAAGTTAGTGTCAGAAAGACTCATGACAAAGAAAAAACTATTGATGATATGTGGATTTCCAAAGGACCATTACCAGAAATGGTAATAGGTTTACTTGCTATACTGATTGGAAGCCTGGCCCAGCCATAGCCTACAGCCTTAAGAAATCCTTAAAGATTCCAGTCCCTTGTGCTGAGTAATTTAGCCATTTGACATCAATTTAGCATTAAATCAGCTGGTCTCTGGCAAATCTGAGTGTGTGTGTGTGTGTGTACATATCTATTTTACTTTTTTTCTTGGGAAAACACAAACACACACACACACACACACACACAAAAGGAATCATTATTGAATTTCTGACCTATTCACTCTGAGAGTTGTCAGAAGTTCTAACCTTCTACAGGAAATTGCTCTTTGTCTCCTTTGCCTAGGAACATTAGCCCTGATGAGCAGTTTTAGAGTGCAGGAGTGGGTGTCAGGAAGACTCATCTACCCAAATTCACATCCATCCTCAGATATTTACTAATTATATGACCTTGGGCAAATGATTTAGTCTTACTTGCCTCAGTATGCTCATCTATTAAATAGAGTTGAAGAAGAATATTGCCAAATACTCTTGTATCTTTGTTAGGAAAATCAGACACAACTTAAACAAATGATGGAACAAAAACTCATCCCTAATACACCCTCTGAAGACCTATTAATTAATGAATAAATTCTTGATATTAATAAGACCAAAGTTTTTTTAGTTGGAAATTGGTAATACCATCAATCCAAAAACCATTTCCTAGAATTATGAAATGAAAGATTGAAACTATTTAATCTTTGATGACCCTTTCGGATTTCAATGGGTCAATAAGCACTATGCTCCTGGCATTGTTTCCCTGGGGATAAAAAAAAAAAGCAAAATTCATTCCCTGCACTTAAAGAGTTCAAAGATTTAAAGGTATAATGGAGAAGAAAACATATAGAAAATTAGTACAAAGAAGCTATGCATGTGCTTTCTAGAGCCCTCAAGTTGAGGTGCCAAAATATACTGTCTAGGCTAGCTCTGGAGGATCTCAGGACCAGCCAGAGTCCTTGGTTTTAGAGGAGGAGTGATGAAGCAGGGAAACCTATGTGGAAGGTCAAACATGGAGTCCCTTTATTTCAAGTTCTCTCAACCAAATATCTTAGTAAAATTACATCACCAAAACACACTGAGCATGTGCCAACTATTACCACAGCACACTGGGCATGTGTTGACTCTAGTATGATTGCATCACTATACCACACTGACCATGTGCTAACTATAAGCACCATGCTATTATGACATAAACGCCTCTTTTACAGCAAATATCTGTTTCAAGTAGAGCACATGTACCCCTCCCCTATCTCCCCACCCCCAACTTCTCATGAGGCTGAGATGTCCCAAGGGGAGATGAGAGCCAAACCATACATTGTGAGCAAGTACCCTCTGGGATTAAGGGTCTTATACCTCACCTAGAGTTCCCCCATTGTGTATGGCTGTCTACAAAACTATACATAGGTTAAATAGGAAATAATCAATTCAGAGAAAATAGTAACATTGAAAGAATTTGGGAAAAATTTCCTCTAGAAATGAGGTTTTATATAAGATTTGAACTAAGCTGAAGAAGACAGAAGACAAAGATGAAGGGGGGGATCATTCAATCAATAGAGAACAGATTGTGGGAATGGTTAGAGTAGGAAGACTGGGTGTTTTCTTTAAAGAAAAGTAATGTTGCTCTTTTTACCAGATCAGAGAGCAAGTGAGAGAAAGAGTTAAGGTATAAGAAGACTAGAAAATGGGGAAGGGCCATGTTATGAAAAGCTTTGAAAGCCCCAATAATAATTTTACATTTGATTCAAAGTCATAGAGAATCACTAGTATTTACTGAATATGAGGTTGTAGACATTGTCAGATTTTCCCTATAAAAAGGCCACTGTGACATCTGTGAAGAAGTTGAACTATAGGGGAAGATACATATCTATGAAACCTATCAGCAAATTTTAGCAATAATCCAGGTAACTGGTAATGAGTGCCTACCCCAAGGTGTTAGCAATAATATAGGAAGGAAGGAAGCATTTCTTTATCCTTTAAAAGTTTTATAGATGAGCTGTATTTTTCTTCAAATGACTGGTAGTCCTTTAGGTCCAAATTCAAAATACTTGGGGAATTAGCCCGAGTTTGATAATCAATTCTATCTTTATCAGTTTTGAAAATGTTTTATCTCATTTGAAATAAGATAACCAGCTGACTCATATTATAACTAAGATATGTATGTCTCTCTATGTCTAGCAAGCCCAAGAAGAAAAGTGCCAAATATGAATCATTAAATATTAGTGCTGGAGACACCCTTGGAGATCATCTGGTCCAAATTCTTTACTTAATAGATAAGGAAAAAAAACATCCAGAACAGAAAATTGAATATTTCAAGGTCAAACAATGAGTTATTGGTAAGACAGGATTTAAACTATACATATACACATATATACATAAATATGTATGTATAATATATGCACACATGTGAGTATGTGCACAATATACATGTGCATATATATGAATTTGTGTACATTTATTACATGTATACCTGTGCTTATAATGCATATATCTAAGTGTAATAATGTTTGTACATATATGCATATATATTATGTGTGTTTTGTGCATACATACCTTGTGCATATGTATACCATATATATATATTCATATAAATGTATGAATTACAGCACAGCATATATTTAAATGCTATAAACCTTGCCTTTATATTCACTCCATACTGTCAACATAATAGAAACTAAAATTGAGAGTTGTTTCCCTCTGTTTTGTGGACCTGACTCCCTAGATTATTTCTCTACTTGAATCAAGAACATCAAATTATTTTCAGAGTTCCACATCCTAAGTCAATTAAAAACAAAAACAAACAAAAAAAAATATGCACTGCTAGTAACCAGGAAACATAATTTTAGAAAACTAGCATTTTCATTAATGGTTAGATCTAAGTGTATGTTGTAGAGAAGATAGTGACTGTTTCTGTATTCTTGAACATGCCACTCACTCTGTCCTTAGTCAATTAATCAAGTAAACATTTATTGAGTGTCTATTATGTGTTAGGAATTGTGCCAACCAGTAGGAATACTTAGGTTAAAAAGTCCTTTCCTAGAGGAACTTATTTTCAAATAGGGTTAAAATATGTACATATGTAAGTAAATGTAAAATAATTACAAGCTAAATGCAAGATGTAACAGTGAGGTCAAAGATCTAGAGGAATAAGGAAAAGCTTTATTTAGGATTTGGCATTTGAGCTGAAGATAATTCCTAAAGTCGTGACATAGAGAGGGACTGCCATACTGAGAGAAGAATAACATTTTTGCCTTTATGTGAAGGGAGAAATAAAGAAAGGAGAAGGTTGAAATAGGAAATCCAATTAGGAGGATATTCCAATATTTGGACAAAATATGATGAAATTGAGGAGAATGATGATCTTCTGAACAGTGAAAAAAAGAACAGAAGTGAAAGATGCTTCCAGAATGGAATTGAATTAATAAAATTTGGTAAGTAACTGGATATGCTGTAGAGGGAGAGTAAATCCATAAAGATGTATGCAAGGTAAAATTAATAAATACATGTGCTGACTGTATGACTTTGGGCAGATCATGAAACCTCTCAGGGTTTAAGGCAACCTTTTAAGGTTGCATTAGTTGTAGAAAATAGTTAATCTGCAGAGACAAAGGAACTTTCTTGACTGGAGAGTTTCTCTCATTAATGAAATTACAGGTCTAGATAATCATCTTTATCATAATTATTATGAAATCAGCTTGAAGCCTTATTGATGTAAGCATTCCCTGTAATAATTGGTGAAATGTTTGGGGAGAACATGGGTATCCTTTGCTCAGGAAGGGCAGGCATGGATTCTTAGCTGATCTGTATTTTTAAAGGGAATACTTCAACTTTTCTGAGGCTTTCTTGATTTCTCGCACAGCACAAGAATACCAGAGGGACACAGAGGTTGTCTACTCATTATTCTTTATTCATGCCTTGCAAGTAGTCCATCTTCTTTTGTTACTTACCTATTGCTGTACTTTTGTCATTTTATGTTCATAATGTTTTAGTTTACTCACATCTACCATGAACACAAACAGACATACACACCCTCTCTTCCCCCTTAGGAGACTGTACTGCTCTATATTTCACAGCCACACACATAATAAGGAGACTATTAGAACATGGGTTATTTTTTTAAAGGAAGAAGTTTGGATTCATTGATATGACCTTGCAGTTCCTCAGAGTGGAGGCAGCTGTGTGCAGATGCAGTGCAGAGACTCAGAGAGGCATGGCTCTGCCATGAATTTACCAGGGGGCTCTTAGACAAAATATAGTAGCATTAACTATTCTCTCCTGGTTACAAGCCAGTGGATCAACCAAATTAGTTACAAGAAAAATTCAATACAAATAGAAAAGACAAATAGTGAGCCTTTGAACACCAGAAAAACATGGGATTTGGCCATGCCCACCTTGCAGTGGAATTCAGCCGCACTGACCCAGCAAAGCTGCTGTTGCTGATAGAGGAAGTTTATGACAATCTCCTTTTTTCCCCTAAGAGCAGACCTCAACCACTTAAAAAAATGAGCAAAGAAGCAAAAAGAATTCTGACTATAGTTTTTATAGAGAAAGAGAAGTGCATACCTCAAACACTGAGGACAGTAAAAGCAAATGTTCTCCAGATTAAGCTCCAAAGTGTGATATGATTTGGTTCCCATATCATAAGATTCTCCTGGAAGAATTCAAAAAAGATCTTAAAAGAGAGTTGTAAGAAAAATGGAGAATGGAAATGGAAACATTTTGGGAAAATTTGGAAAAGGAAACAAGAAATTATCTGAAGAAAACTCCTTACAAAATAGATTTAATGAAATAGAGAAAGTATATAACTCCTTACAAAATGGTTTTGACAAAATGGAAAAAGAAAGCAACTCTTTGAAAAAAAACAAATTTGTGAAATGGAAAAAAAATCTATTGAATAAAACAACTCATTAAAAAAATTCAACTGGCCAAATGCAAAAAAAGCTAAGAAATGTAATTGAAGAACATAATACAATAAAAATGAAGAAACAGGAATGAACTCAGTAAGACATCAAGAATTAGTCAACAAAAACCAAAAATTTGAAAAAAAACAATAGAAGAAAATGTAAAATATCTAATTGGAAAAAGATCTGATTTGGAAAATAGATCAAGAAGAGTCAATCTAAAAATTATTGGACTTCTTGAAAACCATGATGAAAAAAAAACCAAACCAAACCAAACCAAACCAAACCAAACCAAACCAAAACAAAACAAAACAAAAAAAAAACCTAGACACTATCTTCCAGGAAATCATGAAAGAAAACTGCCCTGAGATTTGCCTTTTATAAAAGACAGATTGTAAACCACTGAGAATGGGGGACCTAGCCCAGACAGCCCAGCACCAGAAGTCAATCAGCTGAACTGTCCCAGGGCAAATTAAAGCAGCTGCCACTTCTCTGCTTTAAATAGACCTCAAGCTTAAAAAAGAAAAGAAAAGAAAAGAACTCTCACCATACATAGCTTTTATGGAGAGTACAAAAAACAGACTCCAAATCTTGAGGTTCATAAAGGTAAAGCAACTCCAGAGGAAGCCAAAAAGGGAGATATGAGGTGGTCCCCATTTCACAAGACTTTCCTGGAAGATTGCTTAAAGAATCTCAAAAGAAAGCTAGAAGAAAAATGGGGAAATGAAATGAGATCATTGCAAGAAGAATGGAAAAAGCATATAATGCTCTACAAAATAAATATGAAAAAGACACCAAGTCACTGAAAAACAAAATTGGTGAAATGGAAAAAGATTGCAATGAACAAAACAATTCAATTGGCCAGTTACAAAAGGAGCTAAAAATGTAACTGAAGAAAATAATACACTAAAAATTAGAATTGGACAAATGGAAGTGAATGACTCAATAAGGCTTAAAGAATCAGTCAAACTAAAACCAAAAAATGAAAAAAAAAGAAGAAAATATGATCTCCTAGGAAAAGCAACTGACCTGGAAAATAGATCTAGGAGAGATAATCTAAGGTTTATTGGACTTTCTGAAAGCCATGATGAAGAAAACTGCTCAGATGTTTTAGAATTAAAAGGTAAAGTAGCAATCAAAGAATTCACCGATCACCTCCTGAAAGAACCCAAAATTAAATCTCCAAGGAATATTGTGGCTAAATTTCAGGACTATTTCACCAAGGAAAAGATATTGCAAGCAGCCAGAAAGAATCAATTCAAATATGGAGGAGCCACAATCAGAATTATCCAGGACCTAGCAGTTTACCCTTTAAAGGACTAAAGGACATAGAATCTCATATTCTCATATAAACTTGGATTGCAGCCAACAAACAACTATACAAAAAAAATTGAACATTTTCTTTCAGAGAAAAAGATGGACATTCAATGATACTGATGAATTCATACTTATGAAAAGACCAGAGGTGAACAGAAAATTTGTTCTCCAAATACAGAACTCAAGAAAAGCATGAAAATATAAAAGGGAAAGAACTTGTGAGAATTGTATCTCTGTTATGAGTATATATAGAAAGTACAGATACGATTTGATTTTATTGTGATAATATAAAAACAAATCAGATGTGGAAAAGGAATTGTACGGAAAGAAGAGGATAATGGAGGTAAAATGAGGTAAATTACATCTCATGAAGAGACAAAAAGCATCTATTATAACTGAGGCAAAGAAAGGAGGGTGATGACCATTGTGTACATCTTACTCATATCATATTTGGCTCAGAGAGAAAATATCACGAATATTTAGTTTCAGAGAAAGTTGTCTCACCCTACAAGAAAGTAGGACAGGAAAGGGTAAAGAGAAGGGAGAGGTTTATAGAAGAGAAAACAGAAGTAGAAGGGGTAAGGTATAATAAAGGGGGTAGGGTTGTAAAAGGGGGAGGCTGTTTGAGGGAGGTGGTGGTCAGAAGTAAAATACTGGGGAGGAGGGAAAGGAAAGACTAAAGTATGACTAGGGGAAAATAAGATGACAGGAAATACAGAATTAGTCATTTTATCTGGGAATGTGAATGGGATGAACTCTTCTATAAAATGGAATTAGACAGCAGACTGGATTAAAAGCCAGAATTATAAAATATGTTGTTTACAAGAAACACATTTAAAGTAGTGTGATACACAGAGTAAAGGTAAAAGGTGGGAACCAAAATGATTATGCTTCAGCTGAAGTTTAAAAAAAAAAAGGAGGGGTAGTGATCCTTACCTTACATCAAATAAAAGCAAAAATAGATCTAATCAAAATGAAAAAGGAAGGAAATTATATCTTTCTAAAGGGGACCACAGTTAATAAAGTAATAGCCAATTTCCTAAATGAGATGTTAAGAGAGCTGCAAGAAGCAATAGATAACAAAATTATACTAATGGGGGATCTCAATCTTGCTCTAACAAAACTAGATAAATCAAACCACAAAATAAATATCAGAGAATTTAAAGAGGTAAATAGAATTTTAGAAAAGTTAGATATGATAGACCTTTGGAGAAAATTGAATGGTGCCAGAAAGGAGTATACTTTTTTCTCAGCAGTTCAGGGAATCTACACAACAATTGATTATATATTAGGGCATAAAAATCTCAAAATCAAATATAGAAAGCTAGAAATAGTCAATTCATCTTTTAAGATTGGGATGCAATGAAAATTACATCTAATAAAGGGTCAGGGAAAAATAGACCAAAATTAATTGGAAACTAAATAATCTGATCCTAAAGAATGAGTGGGTGAAGCAACAAATCATAGACACAATATTTATTTTCATCTAATAGAATGACAATAATGAGACAACATACAAAAATTTATGGGATGTAGCCAAAACAGTTCTTAGGAGAAGTTTAATGTCTTGAGATGATTAGTTGCAAAAAAATAGAGAAAGAAAGATCAATGAATTAGGCATGCTAATATAAAAGCAAAAAAAAATTGAACCCCCCCAAGAAAATACCAAATTTGAAATTCTGAAAACAAAAGGGGAGATTAATAAAATTGAAAGTAA
>JAJPUD010027020.1:0-15945 GCA_023553655.1 Myrmecobius fasciatus
AAGTTTTTTATGAGTGTTTCCAAGAAGCCTCTTTGCGCTTGTGACCAATTCATATCACTCTGAGATTTCTTTTGTGAACATTTTGTACTCATCTGAGTTGGTATTTTGGTCTCCCCTATCGCCACAGTAGTTTTCACGGGTCAAGGTTTTTTTTTTCTGTTTCTTTGCTCATTTTCTTTCCTTATCTTTTAGTATTTCCTCTTTTTTTTTTTTTTTTTTACTTTTTACTTTTATGGTCAAGCTCTACTCCTGGGGGAAAAGGGTATTGTCACAAGCTTTTTCTGCAGCTCTGATACTTGGCTTTGAGCACAGGAGCCCCTTGTGTTTGCAGTAGGTACCTTTTCTGACTCTTTCCAAGAAACAGCTTAGTTTCCCAGATTTTGCCTTTGGAGCTAGGACTGGAAGTTACTCTACTGATCTACTATTCTACTGAGTCAAGACTGAGGGTGTCAGTTACCTATCTGCTGTGATTAAGACCCTCTCACTGGCTTTTCCAGAGTCTGTCTGAACTTAGATGAACACCCTTCTTCACTCCAGTGATACTAACCTTTCTTGAAGTTTTTCCAATCTATCTTGAACTGGAGAATGGTTTCATTCTGTCAGACACTTTCAGAGGCTTGGTTTCCTGTGGTTTTCATGGGAAACTTGGAGGACATAACCTTTTTCCTGGCTTCACTTCACCATTTTGTGCCCCTCATATTTAAAGAACCCAAATATTCCCTTTCTTGGAGATCCTTGAATTTTTAAGATATTATTGTAAGAATAAAAGATAACTTTTCTTTTCTGATATCTTTTCAATTGCTCATCAAGAATCAGAAATATAGATATATGTCAAATTAAAATTATCAAATTTATTGTATACTAGATAGATAGCATGCTGAATTTGAACAATGCAAAGAAAATAATTGAAATCAGAAGACTTAGGTTTGAATCCTAACTCTGATGACTAATCAATCATTATGCATTTATTGAACACCTGCTATATACCAGCAATGCTAAATTCTAGAGTTAAAAAGATTCCTACCCTTGAAGAACTTACATCCTAATGAGAGAGAAAACACACGAGCAGCTATGTACAGATAAGCTATAAACAAGCTAAGCAGAAAAATAATCGATAGAAAGCAAGTCATAAAAATTATGACCTTGGGAAAGTTCCCTGGGATGAAATTTCTTTATAACTAAAATGAACAAACGCCCTCTAGATTCCCTTTAAGTTCTTGCTCTATGATCCTATGATGTGTAATTATAAAGACCTGATTTTATATTGTGTCTTTGACATTTAGATATGTGAATAAGTCACTTAATTATTTTAAATCTCAGTCTCTTCTTGTGTAAAACAGGGTAATATTGTCTATAAAAACTACCTTCCAAAGTAGTTTATAAGATTAATGAATATACTACATATACATTTTACAAACTTTAAATCATTATATAAGTATCAGTTTTTATTATTTCAATATATTTGTTTCTTACATATAGTGATGTGTTTTCTACCAACTCCAAGTGCTTGATTGACTACAGTGATTGGGTTTCTTTTCTATCTTTTATCTATCTTCTTTGCTCCTCTTCCTAGATTAAGATGCTACTTCTAGACCAACAGTAATGGGTTATATATTTACACTGGCTTATTTTCCAGTAATGGAGTGAAATCTGAACTGATTTATTTCTTGCTTTGTTTCCCATATGATAATCAATCTATATTTTCACAATAGCTATACATGGAACAAATAAAAGCTAATTAGCCTACAAATGGGCTTAACCTAATGACTTAGTCTTATTAGTGCAAATCTTGAGAAATCTGAACAACCTACTACAGATTAAACATTGAAGTAACAAGAAAGGGGATTAAAGCAAGGGACTAAAGATGCTGGATAGTCCTAATATTTTAGACAGAAAAATATAGAGAAAGTTGTCTTTGCCCTGTGTAATCCCAACCTTCTTTCCCCCAGAACAATCTCATGCTTCCACTAAAGTCTAAACTAAAGAAAGTCAGATGGAAAAGGCTAGTTTTATTATACTTCTCACAAGTGCATTGCCTATTTTGTTTAGCCGTAATACATGGAGGCATACATTTCCTTGTATATCTGGCCTCATGAAGAGTACTATGTTGTTCAAGCTGTTATCAGTTGATATTGCTTTGCCACAATTTCATTCTTGCCTTTCTAAGGAATCTTCCCCTCCCTTCTCCTCTATCTTTTCTTCTTTGTCCTCCACAACCCCATGCTACAGCTCTTATGCCCCCTGAGCTACATTCATATATATATATATATACAATATATACATATTGTGTGAGTATATGTGTGTGAGCACAAGCATGTGTATGTGCAGGAATCAGAGTTGATTTAATGAAGAACATCACCGTCAGATGTTTTTTTTTAATTTTAATAGAATTTTGCCATATGGTTCTAGATGAATCCTTTATGAAGACTACAGAGGGAAATATGTTTGTCTTTTCAATCCAGTTATTGAAGTCCTTGAAGTTCAAAGCAGGTGAAATAATAACATATTCCTAGCACAGATTAGTCATTTGTATCCAAACATTTCAAAAAATAAACAGTGGGAGGAAAATAGATGTAGACTTGTTGCCTCTATTCTACAAAGTTCAATATTTAGCCCATTGATTGACAGCTTTTTATCATCATAATCAATATGGATTGTTATAAAGCTATTGATCTTCCTTCTGTACCTCTGTAAATTATGTTGCTTTCTTTTTTTCTTCCCCTTCTCATATTTTAATATTTATTTTGTATGCAGGTATTTCTGGAAATAGTATAGTCCTAGACAAAAGAATGAACTAAAGTAGGTGAGAGAATTAATGGGGAAGATTACTGTTGACTTAGATTACGTGAAGAATTTCTTACCTGTGTTATTATACCTAGGAGGTTTGTTCTCATACTCCTGAATTTGCAGATGAAAGCTGGAAGTGTTAGCAAATGGAAGGAATGAGAAGACCCCAAAAGATAATGGGGCTGATTTTAATTTGATGTAAAATAATAGCAAGATATTCAGTCTTAATATTGAGTTCAAAATATTGACTTGAATTTTATCAAATTGATATGACTGTTGCATAGACTATTATACTTATGTGATTGATTTTTGAACCCAAGTCTAAGACCTACTATTTCCCCTATGAATTTCCATCTTATTAGGTCCATTGTTCTTGTGGGATCATAGGATAATAAATCTAGAATTTCAAAGCATCTTATAGCCCAAGGGTCTAAGCCCTAATTGTTTAGAAAAGAAAATGGAAATAGAGAGGTTAAATGACTTGTCCAAATGTCACTTAACTACTATGTGTTTGAGGTAAGATTTGAACTCAGGTTTTCCTGACTGGGGAGCTACTGCTTTATCTACTACCCCAATATTTTACTGGAATCTGTAGTCCCATTCATTAATGATCCAGCCCAACATTTTGTCATCTCCAATTTTGAAACCTTTAATAGTATTCTTTTTATTGATTGACTGATTGATTGATTGATTGGTGACACAGATCTGGAGTTTCAATATATTGTATAATCAATATGATTAAACAGCATGATATATCAGTCAAAGAAGCTAATTCAATCTTAGACTACATTAAGAGAGTCAATAGCTAAGACTATGGAAGCAATAATCTAAATTCAATTTAACAAACAACTATTAAGTACTTACTCATGCAAGGCTCTATACTAGGCACAGAATGTGCATAATTAAAAATGAAACAGGTCTTACCCTTGAAGATAAGATTATAAATCATATAAATGGTCAAAGGATATGAACAGACAATTTTCAGATGAAGAAATTGAAACCATAGCTAGTCATATGAAAAGGTGCTCCAAATCACTATTGATTGGAGAAGTGCAAATTAAGACAACTCTCAGATACCACTACACACCTCTCAGATTGGCTAAGATGACAGGAAAAGATAATGACAAATGTTGGAGGGGATGTGAGAAAACTGGGACACTAATACATTGTTGATAGAATTGTGAACTGATCCAACAATTCTTCAGAGCAATTTCGAACTATGCCCAAAGAGTTATCAAACTCTGCATACCCTTTGATCCAGCAGTGTTTCTACTAGGCTTATATTCCAAAAAGATCTTAAAGGAAGGAAAGGGACCCACATGTGCAAAAATGTTTGTGGCAGCCCTTTTTGTAGTGGCTAGAAACTGGAAACTGAATGGATGCCTGTCAATTGGAGAATGGCTGAATAAACTATGGTATATGAATGTCATGGAATATTATTGTTCTATAAGAAATGATGAGCAGGAAGATTTCAGAAAGGCCTGGAGAGAACTGATCCTAAGTTAAATAAGTAGAACCAGGAGATCATTGCACATGGCAACAACAAGATTATACAATGATCAATTCTGATGGACGTGGTTCTCTTTAATAATGGGATGATTCAGATCAGTTCCAATGATCTTTTGATGAAGATAGCCATCTACACACACAGAGGTACAAGAACTGAATATAGTTCACAACATATTATTTTCATTCTTTTTGTTATTGTTTGCTTGCATTTTATTTTCTTTCTCATTTTTTCTGATCTGATTTGATTTCTCTTGTATAGCAAAATAATTGTATAAATATGTATGCATAGGATTTAGCAAATAATTCTACCATGTTTAACATATATTGGACTACTTGCCATCTAGGGAAGGGGATGGGGGAAAAGGGAGAAAAAGGTTTTGTAAGAGTTAATGTTGGGGCAGCTAGGTGGCACAGTGGATAGAGCACCAGCCCTGAAGTCAGGAGGACCAGAGTTCAAATCTGGTCTTAGACACTTAACATTCCCTAGCTGTGTGACACTAGGCAAGTCACTTAACCTCAATTGCCTCAGCAAAAAGCAAAAAAAAGAGTTAATGTTGAAGAATTATCTGTGTATATGTTTGAGGCAAGATTTGAATCCATGTTCTTAAATCCAATTCTAGTTCACTTTCTACCAAATTACATGCATTATGTTCTGCCTTAGTTAGACATCACTTTTAAGGAAGGGCCATGGCATTATATCTAGAGTAGAGAAATGAAGATAGAAGGATAACTGGGAAGTATAGTGTATGGGAATAATTTGAAAGAATTAGGAATTTGTAGTTTAGATTAGAGAAGATTTGGGTTTATATAATGGTAAACTTGAGGTGTTTGAAGGACAGTCGGTCATGTAAAAGAAAGAGAAGACTTTCTCTGCTTTCTCTGGGTCCAGGACCAAAATTAGGAGCAATGAGTAGAATAGGGTATGGTTTGAATTCAATTAAAGAGAAACCTCTAATAATTTTAGCTATTAAGAAATAGAATAATCACTAGATGGGTTCTCCATCACTTGAAGCCTACAAGAAAAAAACTACTTAACACCTGGTCAGGGATTTTCCATAGGGTATTCTTCAGTTTTGTTTAAACTAGATGAATCCCTGAGGTCCCTTCTAATTAGGTCAATCTGATCAGTTGTTAAAAGCTGACTTCAATTATGTAGAATATGACCGCATGTCCCAGATTTCTTGAAAGAAGCTCTATTTCGAGAAAATAAAATATCATTTATTGAGATTTTCCAAACAGGGTATTCTGATTTTCCATCCATAAAATATACCATATGTTCTTTTATGAAGGGAAAGTTCATTCATGAAGAAAAACTATAAGAATAAAAAGGGATGGATGGATCAGAAATTTCTGCCTCTCATGTCCTGGCATCAAGGTGGAAGGAAATAGCTAGAAAATAGAACTTCTATTTGCAAGGGTTGAAAGAAGGTAGTACTAGATTCTTCCCACAATTAAAGCTCAGCATAAGGTACTGTTTAAGTCTTGAAAGCCAGAAGTGGAAGTTGAAAACTTCACATTAAAACAAATGAAGTTGTTTTCATTGATCTTCCATATGAGTAGAATTTTTCTTTAACCTACTCAATAATAAGAATTTGATTTAATTAATTCAAATCAACAAACATTTCTTAAGAATCTAGCATGTACCAGGTAGGTAGGGGAGATAAGAAGAAAAAAATCCCGGTTAAAGTGGCATATATTTCTCCCTAGGAAAATGGTTAAAATATATTGTATTCATACTTATGCAAATGCCACATATAAACAAAGTTGTCTCAGAAAGGGCAAAAAGTGCTAATGGGGGAAGGAAGGATGTATCAGAAAGACCTCAAATAGGTGATCTCACATAAATTGTGATTCAAAGGAAGGTTGCAATCCATTGGGATGAAAAGAAGAAGAATTAGCATCTCAGAACTGAGGGACCACTTATGCAAAAGCAGAAATGAGGGATAGAAAGCCTTGCAGCAAGACATCTATAACTTATTCTTCACAAAAGGAGCTGCTATTGAGCAGAACATCTTTTGAGTAAACGAGATGTGTTGCCCACTATTTTCTGCCATTCCCGAGTCTTCCAGTCTCAAGAGAAAATTATTTTCCCTCCAATACAGTGAATCAACCACCTTTTCCCTTCATTGTTGGCAAAGCCACTAACTGATGCCATTACAGGTGCTTGTATGTATAATGGGCTGGATGTTGAAGCATTAAATGAAAGTGCAATTTCTCATTCCTACTGGGCATAACAGAGCCAATTTGGATTGCAAAGACCACACATTCCTGCTAGGTCTCCAGGGAGCCTGTGGCATATACAATGCAAATCAGCTCTATAGAAAAATAGAGCCTGACCAGTGCCAGCACTCATTTCATCCCATCATTTCTATTGTGGCACATCAGCAGCAGATGTTTCTTGAGGTGACCCCTGATGCATACGGGCAGAAAATGTACCTCCTCCTTACATAGCCTGCATCCAGTCTCTATAGCTGACAGATTTGACAGACTGATACCAGTTGGCACCTTCTTGGTGCCAGATTGGAGCTAGTCCTTTCTACTGTCTTTGGGGTCCATAGTGACTGCAAGTAAACTGAGAGCCAGAGTGTGTCTTATTCTTGGCTGCACAACCAAATTTCTCTTTGCTACTGTGCTGGTATTTCTAATTTCATTCTGCTCACTGTCTCACAGCTTACAACTGCAAACACAGTCTTGAGTTCAATTTGATTGATGGACTCAGGTGTTAACAAGCATGTATGTACAAGGGGGTGGGGTGAGTGGGATGGAGGTGAATTATTGTAAATGTATATCTGAGCTCCTTTCCTTATCCTTTATTAGCTCTTCCTCCTCAAATTATGGTGTGAATAAAGTCATTGGTATACTTTGAAAACAAAAGACAACAGAATGATTATTTGTTAACATAGGATACCTCCTAGGACAGTGTAATCTTCTTGAAGGCAAAGATATGTGTGTGTATGTGTGTGCATGCATGTGCTCAACACAGCAAAGATTTTTTTAAAAAGAATATGTTCATGTAAATTCTAGTTGGATTGGAATGGATTATTGATTGGCTCATTTAGCTACTAAGTAAACGTGAATTTAGATGGGTGCCTATTTCCTAACTGAGTGAGAGATCATATTTTTGGGAAGGTTTTCCTGCTCTGTTCAATTACCTTATATTTCTAGAAATAGGTTTTAATAAGTAAGGAAAGAAGTAGCTCATACTTCACTTCCTTTAAGAAGATTAGTCATAATAGATTAACTCTAATCCAATGATTAATCCTTACCACATAGACTCTCAACACTTTTAGCATTTTATGCATTATGTTAATTTGCATTTATTTACATGGTGCATTTAAAGGATTTTAAACAATTTAAAACAGTATTTATTTTATTTTGTATATTTATGTTATAAATAATATATTTTGTTATAGAATATTTTACATTATCTGATATTTATTTTATATTTTTATATCTTCTATCCAAAAGTTACATGAGAACAGAAACATCTTTTTTTCATTTTTTTATTAAAGTGTTTTTATTTTTCAAAACATATGCATGGATAATTCTTCGACCTTAACTCTTGCAAAACCTTATGTTCCAATTTCCCCCCTTTCTCCCACCCCCTTCCTAGATATCAAGTAATCCAATATATGTTAAACATGGTAAAAATATATGTTAAATCCAACATATGCATACATATTTGTACAATGATCTTGCTACACAAGAAAAATCAAATCAAAAAGGAAAAAAATGAGAAAGAAAACAGAAATGTTTTCTTGAATTTATTATATAGAATAATCTTAAACGTAAACCCTAATATAGGACTAGGTACACTGTGCTTTCATTAAATGCACAGTGGCCAAAATCTTATAGAAAAATAGATTTTTTAATAGTCAATATAATATAGATATTAAATGGTAACATGAAAATCACACTTCTATTCAACAAACATTAAGTACCCACAATGTGCTTATTTTCCTGGTGGGTTAGTGGTACAGATTATAACAAAGATCAAGAGAAAATAATGTGGACAGTAGAGTTGTGGAGGGAATACTAATTAGCAAAAAAAAACTTTATCTTTAGAAGGTTAATCACAAATAAAGTAATAAAAAGAGAGAGAAAATGTAAAAACCACAAATTGAGATCTGGACTTATTGAAAAGAGATCAGGCACAGAAGTAGGAACACATCACCTCAATTATCAATTGAATCTTCCTTTTCTTTCTTTTTTGAAATTTGTTCTTTAATTAATTTATTTTAATACACATTGTTTTATGAATCATGTTTGGAGAGAAAAATCAGGAAAAAGTGAAAAAACATGGGAGAGGAAAAAAACAGAAGAAATGAACATAGCATGATTACATTCAATCACAATATTTCTTTTTTCTGGATACATATTACATTTTCTGTCTAAAGTCTATTGGGATTGTTTTGGATCATTGAATCACTGAGAAGAACCAAGTCTTTCAAAGCTGATCATCACACCTTCTTGCTGTTATTGTGTACAATGTATTTCTGGTTCTGCTTGATTTTACTCAGCATCAGTTCATGTAAATCTTCCCAGTTTGTTCATCATTTAAAAAAAAAACTAATACATTACCTTCATATACTACAAATTATTCAGTCATGCCCCAATTAATGAGCATCTATTCATTTTCCAATTCTTTACTACCCCATAAAAGAGCTGCTACAAATATTTTTGCACATGTGGGTCCTTTTCTCTCCTTTATGATTTTCTTGGGATACTGATTCAGTAATTGCACTTCCGGAGCAAAGGGTATGCACACTTTTATAGCTTTTTGGGCATAGTTCTAAATCATTCTCCAGAATGGTTGGATCATTTCACAACTGCACCAACAATGCATCAGTGTTACAGTTTTCCACATCCCTTCCAACACTTATCATTGTCTTTTCCTGTCATTTTAGCCAATCTGAAGTGAGGTGGCATCTCAGAATTTTTTAATGTGCATTTCTCTAATAAATAATTATTTGCAGCATTGTTTTCATATGACTTTAGATGACTTTAATTTCGTCATCTGGAAATTGTCTGTTCATATCTTTTGACAATTTATCAATTGAGGCATAACTTGTATTCTTATACATTTGACATAATTCTTTACCTATTTTAGAAATGAGACTTTTATCAGAAATACTAGATGTAAAAAAAAAAATTCCCAGCTTTGTACTTCCCTTTCAATCTTCTTTCTGTTGGTTTTGTTTGTGAAAAGCCTTTTTAATTTAATGTAATAAAAATTATCCATTTTGCCTTTTATAATGTTCTCTGGTTTTTCTTTCATCCTAATTTCCTCCCTTCTTCAAAGATCTGATAGGTAAATTATCCCATTATCCTAATTTGCTTATGGTATCATACTTTATGCCCAAATCATATACTCATTTTGGCCTTACTTTGGTATGGGGTGTGAGATGCAAGGTGGTACAGAATTTTTAACATAATATTTTCCGGATTTCCCAGCGATTTTTGTCAAATAGTGAGTTCTTATTCCAGAAGCTGGAGTTTGGGGCTTTATCAAATGCTAGATTACTATAGGCTTTGATTATTGCATGGTATATATCCAATCTATTCCACTGATCCACCACTCTATTTCTTTAGCAGTAACAAATGATTTTTATGACTGCTGCTTTAGAATATAGTTTCTGATTTAGTACTGTTAAGCAATCATCCTTTGCATTTTTTCCTTAATTCCCTTGATATTCTTGATCTTTTGTTCTTCAAGATGAACTTTTTCGTATTATTTTTTCTGGTTCTATAAAATATTTTTGGCAGTTTGATTGGTATGGCACCGAAGAAGACCAATTTAGGCAGAATTGTCATTTTTGTTATATTAGATTGGCCTAGCCATGAACAATTGGTATTTTCCAGTTGTTTAGATCTGACTTTATTTGTGTGAGAAGTGTTTTATAATTGTGTTTATATAGTTCTTGAGTTTGTCTTGGCAAGTAGTCACTAAAATATTTTATTTTGTCTATAGTTATTTTAAATGGAATTTTTCTTTCTGTCTCTTGATGATGGGCTTTGTCAGTAATATATAGAAATGCTGATGATTTGTGTGGGGTTTTTTTTATATCCTGCAATTTTGCTAAACCTGTTAATTGTTTAGAGGAGGTTTTTGGATGAATTTCTAGAATTCTCTAAATATATCATCATATCATCTTCAAAAAGTGATAGTTTTATTTCCTCATTGCCTATTCTAATTCCTTTAATTTCTTTTTCTTTTTTATTGCTAAAACCCCCTCTGTTTTTAGACTATCAAGGCAGTTTTCTTTGATGATCTCGTGGAGAATGCTACATAGGCTTTTTTTGGATATGGGCTTCAAGTAAACCAATAATTTTTAATTTTTTTCTTCTATTTTCCAGTTTGAAATACATAGTATTTCACATTTTCTTCCATTTTTCATTCTTTTTAGTTTGTTAACTGATTCTTGATGTCTCATGAAGTCATTATCTTCCATTTGCCCCAATCTAGTTTTTAATGTGTGATTTTCTTTTTTGTATCTCTTTTTCCAATTGGTTCATTCTACTTTTGAGGTTGTTTTCTTCAGTGGATTTTTTTTTCATTTGGCCAATTGTATTTTTTTAAAGAATTGTCTTCCTGTTCCAAACTGTTGACTCTCTCTTACATACTTCTCATTTCTTTTCTCATTATTTCTTCTACCTTTTATTTGCCTTTAAAGAGTTATTATGAGCACTTTTGTGGACATTTTGTAGTCTTCTGAGTTGGTGTTTTGGTCTGCCCTGCCACCATAGTAGCTTTCTATGATCAAAGGTTTTTTTTTTTGTTTTGTTTTTTTACTTTTATGATTGAGTTCTGCCTCTGGGATAGAGAGGGCCTTGTCCTAAACTTCCTGTGCAGCTCTGATCCTTGGCTTTGAGCAGGAAGTACCCTTGTGTTTGGTGTTTTGCTCACAGTAGGGGGTAGCTTTGCCTACTCTTTCCAAGAAACAGCTTGGTTTCCTAGGATTTGCCTTCTGAGCTGGAACTGAAAGCTGCCCCAATGATCTGTTCCTCTACTAAGCCAGGACTGAGGTTTTCAGTTGCTGATTTGCTCTCACTGGTAAGCTCTCACTGGCTTTCCCAGAGTCTGTCTGAGCTGGGCTGACCACTCTTTTCACTCCAATGAGACTGACCATTCTTGAAATTTCCACAATCTATCTTGTACTGGACAGGAGTTTCACTCTGTCAAACTTTGTTCAGAAACTTGGTTTCATGTGGTTTTTGAGGGAAAGAGAGAGCTTGAGCAGCTTCCTGGCTTCACTCTACCATCTTGGCTCCACCCCCATACTATGTTCCTTTTCTTTATTTATTCCTTTCTTCTGTGTAAATAAGAGATCAAGGGACTATGATATAGGAAAATATACAATAAACAATCACAACAACAAATAGGAATGGAATGAAATCAACCATGAAGATAGGAAGATAGCAGAGTGAATCAGAAAGCAAATTAGATTAGATCAGAAAAGTTGACCATATGTTAACCCATAAAAACCTTATACAACAAAAAAAGTAGAAATATAAAATATATTTTACTAGTAACACTGCAGTGAAAACTACAATTAATAAAAAGATTCTGAAGAAACCACACAACTTTAAATAAAAATGAGTTAATTTAATTCTAAAGAATAATTTGATCAAAAAGCAAATTATAGAAACAATTTATAATTTCATTGAAGAAAATGACAACAATGAGAAAACAACCAAAACACTGGGATGCAGCCAAAGAATATTTAAGGAAAATTATGTGCTTTTAAACACATTCATTAACAAAATAGAATAAGAACAAATTAATGGATTGCACATTCAATTTAAAAAAAAAAGAAAAAAACTCTTAGTAAACCCCAAAATAGAAATTTTGAAAATCAACCAAAAAAAATTGAAAAGACAAAAGACATAGCTATCTAATTGATAAATATATACTATATATTTAAAAGCTAATAAAAGTAGAGAAAACTTTATTCTTATTCTTAAAAGAAAGGAAACCCAGATTGCCAATATAATTTTTAATTCACAAAAATGAAGAGACAATAAAATCAAGGATCAGAGAAAATATTGCCCAATTATGTAACTATTAGACTCATAACTTAAATGAAATGAATAAATAATTATAAATATATAACCTCCTAAAATAACTTAGAATTAATACAGAGTTAAAATAACTCAATCTTTAAAAAGTAACAATTGAACAAACAAAAGAAAATCCCCCAAAGGAAAAAAGTAACCCAAGAAAAGATAAATTTACAAGCATATCTTATTAAATAGAATAATTTACTCATGTATTATTGAAAAATATTTATAAAAATAGGGAAGAGATAAAATGTTGTCATTATTCTTCTTTGAGCTAAATATGGTTTTGATGTCAACCAGTAAGAAATAATCCTGAAATATAAGACTATATTTTAACATAGCTAATTAACATTTTTTTTTGTAAAAACCAAAGTCCAAATAGCTAAAATTAGGAGAGAAAAAATATTAACTTGAAAAAAATTCCAACATATTCTCCTACTAAAAGCTTGATATATAGGATGTATAGGGAATATATACATATATATGTATAATATATATACATATATATTGTATGTATATATATACATGTATATGTAAACAAGAGTAATTAACTAAAATAAATTGTTTAAAAAGATGAGCAAGTAGTTCTCAAAAGAAGAAAGACAAACTATTAACAACCATATGAAAAAAATTTTCTAAATAGTAAATAATAAGAGAAATGAAAATAAAAACAAGAATGTATGATCTCATACTCATGAATTGGGAAAAGATAACAAGAAGGAAAAATGACTTGCTGAAGGAGGTACATTAGTGTACTTTGGAGAGAACTATGAATTTCTTCAACCATTCTGAAAAACAATTAGAACTTTTATTCAAAAGGTCACTAAACTATTGATGCCCCTTGACCCAAAAATAACCTTAGTAAGCAATACTTTAAAAAGATCCAAGAAAACAGGGGATAAAGTTCATTTGCATAAAAATAATTATAGCAATAGTTTTGTTGTAGTTTTTTTGTTTACATCTACTACTCTGCCTAGTTTCAACTCCAGGGAATGAGATATTCCCCCCTGGAAAAAAATGGATCACTTCTAAACCCACCACGTGTGCTACTAATTCAAGCTGTGATTGACACTGTCTTTCTTAGGCTACTTTCTCTTCTGTTTGGAGGATTGGAGGGCAGAGTATCAAACTTACAGAGAGCACATATTACATGCTCACCTCATTGTATTTTACATCTGTTACTCTGTCTGGTTTCACATTCATGGAGAGAAATAACACCTGGTGTCCCCTTTCCCATTGTTTTCCTGTCTTTTTTGTATATTCTTCCCCCTTTAGATTGTAAGCTCCTTAAATACAGGTACTGTCTTTATTAATTGTATCTCCAGCACTTATCACAGCACCTAGCATATAGTAGATACTTAATAAATGTTTACTAGATTGGATTAGCAAAGAACTAGAAACCAAGTAAATTAAGGTTTATGAATACAGTGAAATGTTAATATATTGTAATTAGCAACCAAAGTAACCAATTCAGAGAAACCTGAATATCTCTATGAATTGATCCAATGTGAAGAGAGGAAAAGCAGGAGTGAATACAATAATTATAATTTTGTAAAGAAAAATTATTGTGTGAGATTTATGAGTAACATAGTGACCAGAAGAATAAGGATGAAACACATTTCCCACATCTTGCTAGACAGATGATATTTAAATTTTTAAAAAATTTATATAAGTTTGAAGAGCAACAGTAAATATAAACATTTCTTTATACAGACCCTCCATAAAAATAAGTTTTTGTATGAAATCATGGAACTCAACAGCAACAGCTTTTGTTGTTGTTATTGTTGTTGCACGTTTCAAATTCAACATTTCAAATGCCCTACTTTTCTCTTTCTGCTTCTGAACTTCTCTTCTCTTTGGTATATTTTGTAATGATTCATTGATGCTCTTTTCTTTTTCTTTATCAGGAAGGTGGGGTATATCAACACTTTATTCACACTGAAAATATATGTTGCCTGCTATATCTCTATTCTATCATCTTGTTTTTGTTAAGTGGTGTCCATTTCTTTGTGACCCCATTTAATGTTTTCTTGGCAAAGACACTGGAGTAGTTGGCCATTTCCTTCTTCAATTCATTTTACAGATGAAGAAACTGAGGCTAACAAAGTTAAGTAACTTGCCCAAGATCAACCAGATAGTATGTGCATGAAAACAGATTTGAAATCAGGAAGATGATGCTTCCTGACTCCAGGCCTGATACTCTGTCAGCTGTGCCATTTAGTTGCCAGGATACAAGGTAGAGTGAAATAATTGCCATGACAAAGAGACCTGAAGAGAGAAAGACCACTTTCTTAGAGATGGGATGGGGTGGAATGATGGTAGAGAATAAAGAAAGTTATCTGTCACAAAGCAGATGGTATTTGATTGAGTCTTGAAGAAACAAAGTTTATTAGCTAGGTGGGGAAAGAATCAGAACTGAGCATTAGTATTTAGTAAAAATGAAATTCATTTTCTCATGAGGTTGAGTAGTCTTTAAACCAATGGTCCCCAGTTAGATGGCCATTCATTCATTTGATAAACATTTGTTGAGTACCTACTGCTTTCTAGGTAATATGAGAAAGAGTAAGAACAAAAAGACATGTTCTCTATCTTTATAGAACTTATAATTTAGGAGGGACAAAAACATGTACTTTTTAATAACCCCATATTCAAATAGATCTATGATCTCAATGATTTTAAGTTCCCTTCAATGATAAATATCACATATGATCTATGCTTGCCCATTCTGTCTAACTCTTATCCACGTCCTCCAAAAGTTCAACACTATCTAGCTTGCTAGAAGTATTTCTTATTTTCTTTCAACATTTTCTGGATACATTTTGAGTGTCCATCTACCTGACCTCCTAAATAGTTTCTCTGCATTTATTCTCTCCCCTCTCCAACTTATTTTCCATATAGGTATCAAATTGAGATTTCTAAAGTTCAGGTCTAATGGTCACTCCTCTGTTCCAGAAATTTTGGTGACTCTTCAGGGCCTTTAAGTTAAAATAAATCTCTGTTCACAATCTGATCATCTTACTTTTTCAGGCTGATTACACATTATTCCCCATCACAAATTCCAAATGTTGTTCTTGGTATGTGGCATTCCATGTGATGTTGCACTTTCTTCTACACTAAAATGGTTACCATATACTTATTTCTGTACTTGAAACCTAACTCCCTTAGGACTCAACTCAAGCAGTAACATCAACATTAGGCTTTTCCAGATACCCTCAGTTATTGTTGAATTCAACCTACTTAATTCTATAAAACTATCTCTCCCTCTCTCTCTCTCCCCTCTCCCCTCTTTCTCTTCCCTCTCCCTCTTTCTCTTCCCTCTCCCTCCCTCCCTCACCCTCTCTCTTCCCCCCTCCTTCTCTTCCTCACTCTCTCCCTCCCTTCCTGTTTCTGTTGTTGCTGTCTCTTTGTCTCTCTCTCTCTGTCTTTGTCTCTCTGTTTCTCTCTCTCTCTCTCTGTTTTTCTCTCTCTCTCTCTGTCTCTCTCTCTCTCCTCCTATAACCCTTCTATTTCATATTCCATTTCCACAAAATCTCTGAAGTATAAAAATTATTTTGGGTTTTTTGTATCTCTCCCCTCTGCCCCCCAGTA